>VZQC01001071.1:1996469-2041373 GCA_009823505.1 Rhizomys pruinosus | reverse complement strand
TAAAAAATTTAAAAATAAAAGAAGAAATTGGACTGTAGGGAGCGTACCTCAACATAATTAAGGCTATATACAACCAACCCACAGCCAACGTCATTCTAAATGGAGAAAAACCAGAAGGAATCCCATTAAAATCAGGAATGGGCCGGGCGTGGTGGCACACACCTTTAATCCTAGCACTTGGGAGGCAGAGGCAGGTGGATCTTTGTGAGTTCAAGACCAACCTGGTCTACATAGCGAGTTCCAGGATAGCCAGAGCTACAGGGAGACCCTGTCTCAAAAAGACCAAAGAAATCAGGAATGAGATAAGACTGTCCAATATACCCAATCTTTTTCAACATAGAGTTTGAAATCCCAGTTACAGCAATCAGACAAGAGAAGGAAATTAAAGGGGTACTGGTATATATTCATATTTTAGAGTAATATATAATTAAAAGAAAAATCTGAACCCCTGTACATAATAAAAAAAAAAATAAGAAGGTATGTGTGGATGAAACTGATCAATGAATACCACATTGGTTACATACAGCATGATGCTTTGATGTACGATTTTACAGTAGGATCAATACAGATGTGATATTGCATGCATTTCAAAAGCTTCAAAGAAAGAACTGTGTAATTTTGTTCAGAATTATGGAATGTTTAACCACAAAGAAAGTATACATGTTTAACAACCTAGACATGTTCAGCAGTTTTAAGTTTTAAACAATGTATATACACATGAAACATCATGTGACCCTATAAATATGTACAACTTTATATTTGTATATATCAGCCAAAATAAATTTTTTAAAAAGTCAAAAAAAGAAAAAGAAGCAGTCAAGTTGTCCCTATTTGCAGATGACATGATAGTATACATAAGAGACCTTAAAAGCCTCGCATAAAGGTTCTAGAAATGATCAACACTTTCAGCAATACAGCAGGATACAAAATCAATTTACAAAAGTCAGTAGCCTTCCTATACACCAAAAACAAGCAGTTAGAGAAAGAGATCGAGAAACCCTCCCATTCACAATAATCTCAAAATATATCCAGGAATAAACCTAACAAAAGACATTAAAGAACTCTACAGTAAAACCATTAAATCTTTGAAGAAAGAGATGAAGACACTGAAAGATTTTTTTTTTAATCCCATATGGGGCTGGAGAGATGGCTCAGTGGTTAAGAGCGCCACCGGCTACTCTTGCAGGGGACCCCGGGCTCAACTCCCAGCACCCACATGGTGGCTAACAACCATCTATAACTCCAGTTCCAGGGGAATCTGACACCATCCTTCTGACTCCATGGGGATTGCATAACACCGGTGCACTTACACACATGCAAGCAATACACTTATATACATAAAACAAAAAATTATAAAATATAAAAGGATACTCATGGTTTGGTAGAATTGTGAACATAACCATCCTATGAAAAGCAATTTACAGATTCAATATACCACAATCATAATCTCCATGACATTTTTCACAAAAATAGAAAAAAAAATCCTAAAATTCATTGAAACCACAAAATACTCCAGATAACCAAAGCAATCCTTAGAAAATAAAATAAAACATGTTAAGGTAATTACTATATGAAATTTCAAACTGTATTACAGAGCTATAGTAATAAAAATAGCATGTTAATGGCACAAAAACAGGCAAAATAGAAAACCTAATCACAAATAGGACTTTACCCAAGAATTAAGGTCAACCAAGACAAATGGAACCTAATTAATTGACAAATAGGACCTAATTAAACTAAAAAGCTTCAGCCGGGCGTGGTGGTGCACGCCTTTAATCCTAGCAGAGGCAGGAGGATCTTTGTGAGTTCAAGGCCAGCCTGGTCTACAGCTGTCCTGGAACAGCTGGGGCTACAGGGAGACCCTGTCTCAAAAAGACAAAAAAATAAAAATAAAAAAAATAAAAAGCTTCAATACAGAAAAAAAAAGCAACCAATGGATTGAACAGGAAATCTATAGACTGGGAGAGAATCTTTGCCAGTTATATATCTGATAGAGTATTAATTTGTGAAATATACAAAGAACTAAAAAAAAAAAAAAAAAATCAAGTGACCCAACTCAAAAAAAAAAAAAAAAAAGGCTACAGATCTGAACAGAAACTTCTCATAACAAAAGAAAAACATAAAAGTGGCTGCATAATACATTAAACAGTGTTCAACATCCTTAGTAATTATGGAAATGCAAATTAAAACTACTTTAAGATTTCATCTTGCCCTAATCAGTATGGCTAAGATCAAGAAAACTATCACAACAAATGATGGCTAGACTGTGGAGAAAGGGGAATCCTCACTCGCTGCTGGTTGGATTGCAAACTGGTACAGCCACTATGGAAATAAGTGTGGTGCACTCTTAAAGAAACTAAATGCTTGTCTGTCATATGATCCATTCAATACATACACTCTTTTGCATATACCCAAAGGGTATCCTACTACAGAGATACTTGCTCAGCCATGTTTGTTGCTGCTTTTTTCATAGTAGCTAGGAAATGGAAACAACCTAAATATCCCTCGATTAATGGGTTAATTAAAAATATGGTACATTTACACAATGGAGTTCCACTCAGCCATAAAGAAAAACAAAATCATAAAATTTGCAGATAAATGGGTGGAACTATAAACTGTTAGACTGAGTTAACCCAGACTCAGCAAAACAAGTGATACATGTTCTCTCTCATTTGTGGATCTTAGCTCCAAATCCTCAAGTGTGAGTGTAACCTGATGTAACCATAGGAACCAGGAAAATGGAAAGTATCCTAGCAGGAAAGGAGAAGAAGGAGCTCAAGAGGAGGATAGTAGGAGATTGGTGTTATAAGTGGGAAATTGGGAAAATGGGGGGGAAGATACTTTACTGGAGAGGGAATAGAAAGGCCTATCCAGGGGCTGAGAGAGGAAAGAGAGATAAAATGCTTATCTTGTGTAGAAAACCAAAGGGGAATATAGTTATTTAACAAGCATACTGGAAAATGCACATATAATATAAATGTGAGTGCATGTGTGTATAGCTGAAGGCTATATAACAGAAGTTATAGAACCAGGCAAGGGAAAACTCCCTTTAAACTATTAGTCAGGGATGTATGAGAGTGTCCCAAAATAATACAGGCTATTGCCACAGAACCTGATTGCCTCCAAGAACTTGAAGGTATGACTCTATTGCTGAAGATCCCATATACTTTGGCTTTGGACAGACGACTTGGAGCAAACCAGCTGGAAGTGATCAGGAAGGCTTCTCCCAGAAGACTTGCTCTCAAGGTATCAGAAGATACTGCGGAAGATGACAAGGGAGAAAACCAATCAATGGTCTTACCCATCTGTAAAGCCTAATAACCACAACAATTACCAGCCCACCAAACTATTTCTATTGGTGCAGTAGTGACACTTTTATCTTGGAGGCTAATCAACAAATGTGTAATTGGGTTTAAGGCCTTATCAATGGGAGGGACATAAACATAGCTACTATGTACACATGGCTAGAGAGGGCATTGATCCTAGAGAAGAACCTACTTCTGTCACTTCCCTAGACCAAAGTAATTTCTTACCATACCCTAAATATGTAGCCTTATATTTAAAGACATCCCTACTTCTCACCACTTATTATTTTTTGCAACAGATGGAGATTATTACAAAATTTCACAATTGGTCAAATGAGGACAATAAACAACTATGAAGTGCACAGCTCTAAGTGCCACATTTACAATGCAACCTCTATTCCTAAGGCTCAGGGAACATAATAGAGGAAGGGGCGGAGAGAATCAAAGAGCCAGAGGGACAAGACGCCTTCTGCTAGTTACTGCATTCTAGACATGGTAGGGAAGCTGCGCCATGAAATCTCCACAGTATGGTAGTCTAACAAGATCTGCACAATGATGAAACAAGTTGACATGGCAAGGAGAATGGAGGGAATGTCATGGGGCCCCACCTCAAGAAGAGTCACAATCAATGGATGCAGAGGGATGGGAGAACCAGTTTCTTCTAACTCCCTGAGAGGTTATTTAATCCCAAGTGGGAAGCTCTAAATACAGGTACATGTGAGCACCACTAAGTGTACTCAAAGCATTATATACATATGTATACAAATATATGTATATTTATAAACATGTATGCATGTGTAGCAATAATAAAGAAGAGGACAAGAATTTGAGAGGAAGTGGGGGGACATGGGAGCTGTTGGTGAGAGGCTGGGAGGGGTAGAAATAATGCAAAGACTATACTGAGGTATGAAGTTCTCAAAAATAAGTCAGGCATGGTGGTGCACTCCTTTACCCCCAGCTCTCAGGAGACAGAGGCAGGCTGATCTCTATGAGTCTAGGGCCAGCCTGGTCTACATGGTGAGTTCCAGGACAGCTGGGGCTGCGGGGAGACTTTGCCTTAAAAAGACCAAACAGCTTACAGGCTATTTCTTGCCTGGCCCCTTTTCACATCTACCTTCTCTCTGTTTCTTGGCTGCCAGGAGGTAAACTGCTGTGCTCTGCCATACTCCATCATAATGGACTCAATACTGCAAACAAAATTAGTATTCCCTTTTAAGTCATTTAACTCAGGCATTCTGTCAAAACAACAGAGACATAACTAATAATACATTTCTAAAGACCTACCACAGATCCAAAGGAGGAAGGGATAATTCAAGAAGTCAATACTCTTTTGCTGTCTACCTGAGGTCCTTTGATGCACCTGTTAAAAATGCTAATTTTTGTGCCAATTTTTGGAGATTATAATTCAGTGCCTCTGGAGTAGAGGCCAGAAATTTTTATTTTGTAGATTTATAGAGCTTAGTAAGCAACCTGGATGACCAAGCTTAGGAATAAAATTGAGATGAAACTAAATCTTTCAAATATTAAAGATCTCTTATTTTTAAATTTTTATATAAAATTTAAACTATATAAATTTACTTTAATGTTCCAAAAACTGATCATCAAGAAACAACTGATATTTGTGAAATATGCAAGCTGTTTCAAGCAGTCTATTTTTTTTATTATGGCAAAATACACTTAGCATAAGATTTGTCATTTTAACCATTTTTAAATATATAGTTTGGTGCATTAAGTACCTCCAATAGTATTGTGCAGCCACCACCACCATCCATACCCAGAAATGTTTAAACTTCTCCAGCTGAAACTCTATATCCATTAAACACTAAACCTCCATTTCCTTGTCCTCTAGGCCCCAGCAACCATTGATTGGCTTTGTGGTCTATGAATCTGATTTTACTAGATACTGTATGCAAGCAGAATCAAATGCTACATCTCCTGTTGTGATATCCTATTCCCTGAGCATAATCCCCTTAGGATCCATGCATGTATCATATATTTTAATTTCCTTCATTTTAAGGCTGTATATTATTGTGTATTATATGTGGAATATGTGTACACCATGTCTTGTTTAACTGTTTATTCATCTCTTAAATTGGGCTGTTTCCACCTTTTGTGTATTGTGACCAATAACACTGGATACAGGCACAAAAATAGCAATTTAAAACCTTGTTTTCAGTTTTATGAGTAGATGGACTTATATGCAGAAGTAGAATTACTATGATTCTTGCAATACTCTTTATAATACATAGGAATTTCTGTGCATATTTTATCTTGAGATTACTAGAATATAAATTAAATTCTGATTTAATTTCTGATTTTCTGCAGTGACAAATGTAAGCTCAGTCTCCATTTGTGCATTTTCACTCTGCTCACTCCTTCCTTTCAGGTCTCCATATCAAAGTTTGCTTTTATTTTTTCCATCCACAACATGGCTTTTCCATGACAGGCTCATCATCCTGTGAATTCAATTATTGTGTTTCACCTATGGTTTTCAAAACCATCATCAGTCCCTGAGCTGCCACCTCCTGTTTCTATTGGCTTTTAAGCTATCACCCAGAAGCACTGTTCTGTCAGCCCTTCTCTCTCTTTCCTGCATTTTCTACGATTCTCCATAATTTATAATTCTGACTGTCTTTAGAAACAGAAACACTCAAAGCTTCATCCAATTCAGTGGGACAGCAGACCTATTTCAGTTACCGGACACAGACAACTAGTTGCATGACCACAGAGACTTGGTCTTTGCTCTAAGTGACGTCTACCTTATATTCTGTTGTAAGTAGTAGAACCAGTCACTAGCTACACTGTCCTACTTTTTAACTCAGACAGAAATAGTAGTCCTCCGTGCTGTGTTACTCAGCTTTCTGTCATTATAATGAATACCTGAGAAAAGAAACATAAAGAAAAAAGATTTCTTTTGCCTTACAGTTCTGAAGGTTTCTGTGCTCAATCAGTTGGCCTGTTGTTTGGGAGCTGTGCTGAGGCAGCATACCCTGGTGGGGAGCAGTGAGCCCACTGCAACCACTTAGTTGGTAGCCAGGAAGCAAAACTAAGAAAGAGGAAGAGATTAAAGTCTACAGTCTCCTCAAGGCCATGTTCCCAGTGCCTTCAGACCACCTACTAAACCCTATCTCATAAAGTTTCCATATTTCCCAATAGTACCAAACTGGAGACCAAACTTTTAACACATTGGCCTTGGGGGACATTCCAGGCAATAAAGCTACAAACAGAAAAAGAACTAGATCATCTCCCTCTTTACTGAATTACCTAGATAGTAAACATGAATATATTCCCAATTACTTCTCTTGCCAGTGTATACTCACGCACATACACACACACACACACACACACACACACACACACACACACACACACACACACACACACACACACACCTTTCAGAGTAACAACCTGTGCCTGATTTTACCTCATGCCTGAACTACAAAAAGCCCTTGGCCAAGTTCTTTTGTCCTGCAGGCTGCAAATCACAGAAGTAGCTAAGTAACTGGTTCGAATGGACCAATACCCAAACAATGTAAGACTGTAGAACTCTCAGGACTTCTAAGCACCAGAAATTATGAAACACACATTCAAAACTCAGTTGTCATCTCCATAGTTGGGTTTTAGCTTCAAATTTTTGTCTCCTCACCAGACTGTATTCAGAAATTGGTCACTGAGCTCTGGTGGCTCCAGAGCTCTGATGGTGACAGAGAGTACCAGTAGGTGTAGATTAAGCTTCACACCAGACTTTTTCTGAATCACACAAAGCAAATGTCCTCAGGGACAAAAGTAATAAGTTTCTTATTGAAGAAGCAGGTGGGAAGAACTGTTTCTTCTGAAAAATCATAGTAAGGGAATAAAAAATAGACCATGTTTTAAAACCAGAATCTAAAATACAGGGAAAAAAAAGACCTGTGCTTGTTTTGTTTGTTTTGTTTTAATATAAACCTTTCTGCACACTACCCTACACATCATGGAAATACAATCTTCCTTGCTATTTTATTTCCTAGTAAATTCGACTAAAAACTTCAGGAGTATCTTGCCCCATTCCACAACAGTACTTTTTTTATTTTTATTTATTTCTCTATGTGTATGAATGTACTGTCTGCATGCAAGTGTGTGCACCCGTGTCGTGCAATGCCATGGAGGTCAGAAGACGGTGTCGGATTCCCCTGGAACTGGAGTTCTCCTGGAATTGGAGTTTCAGATGATTCTCGGCCTCCATGTGGGTGCTGGGGATCGAACCCGGGTCCTCTGTAAGAGTGGTTGGTGCTCTTAACCGCTAGGCCATCTCTCCAGCCCAACCACAACAGTATTTTAACAACACAAGTGGACCGATTTTGCCAAAACTATCCATTTAAAACAACAAAACAAACCCAAGAAAGTACTAAATGCTCAATTCCCTAAAACTGTATTTTGGTGCTAGTTAGTGAAACAAGTAGTTTTATATATTGTTCACTATATTCTAAACATATATATTATATATAATAAGCAATTTGTCAATATACATGAAGAACTACTGCTGCAAATCCTAATATAGTAACATACTTCTTTTTTAATATAATACTTTTATTGATGTTATGTGTATTTCATACATCATTTTAAAGTTCAATTTAGACATAATCCCCTTTCTGTTCCCCCCACCCCCCCTCCAGTCCATGCGTTCTGCCATATATGTCCTGTATCTTTCTCTTAGTCTTTTGAAAGTTTTTCTCTGTGGAGGTTTGTCTCTTGGGGCAGAATTTGACTATATCAGTCCATTCTTTGATCGGGTCCTTATGTTGTTGTTGTTGTTCCCTCCCATTTGTATTGCTCAAAAATATGCCTATATAAATGTCATATATGTAACATAATTATATCCTCTGGGAATAAACTGTATGTTAACTCCAAAATATGTTTAGGAACTCATATTTTTCCCATTAATTTTATATTACTCTAAGTTATGAATACATATCTTCCAGCCATATATATATATGTTAATTACCATGTCTGAAAATAAGTGGTAAGTTAATTCTAGGGCCCATTAAGAGGTTCACATTATAACAGCACAGTTGCTTTCAGATAGGAAGAAATACAACAATAATGTTGCTCAGCTTGATTTTCAACTGGGAATTTTATGCTAGCATCCATAAATGATGGAAACCATTCCTTGTTGTTTTTTTGGGAACTGTGTTACTTCACTTATCATAATGTCTTCTAGTTCCATCCCTTTACCTGCAAAGTTCATGGTGTCATCTTTCTTTACCACTGCATAAAATTCCATGTACCACATTTTTGTTATCCATTCATCTGTTGAGGGGCACTTGAGTTGGTTCCAGCTTTTCGCTATTGTGAAGAGTCCTGCAATAAACATAGATGTGCATGCATCTTTGCAGTAGGATGAGTCTTGGGGGTATATTACACCCAGGAGTGGTATGGCTGAGTCAGGTGGTAGGCTCATTTTGAGTCTTTTAAGGGTTCTCCACACTGCTTTCCACAGTGGTTGTATGAGTTTATAGCCCACCAGCAGTGGATGAGTGTTCCCCTTTCCCCACAACCTCTCCAGCATTTGGTGTCTTTTGTTTTTTTGATCTTAGCTAGTCTTAATTGAAGTGAGATGATGTCTTAGAGTGGTTTTAATTTGCATTTCCTTAATTATTAATGACGTTGAACACTTTTTAAGATGTTTCTCAGCCATATTTACTTCCTCGCCGGTAAAGTCTCTGTTCAGCTCTTTACTCTGACTTTTGAGCAAGTCATATGTTTTCTTCTCTGTTTTTTGAGTAGTTTATATATTCTGGGTGTTAATGCTCTGTCAGATGTATCACTGACGAAGGTTTCCTCCCACTTTGTGGATTTTCTCTTCACTTCTTTGATTGTTTCTTTTGCTGTACAAAAGCTTTCAGGTTGATGTGGTCCCACTTGTCCACTGTTGACCTTATTTCCTGTGTGGCTGCTGTTTGATTTAGAAAGTCTCTTCCTACTCCTATGTCTTGTAGATTGCTACCAACTTTTTCTTCTATCACTTTCAGAATTTCGGGCTTCATTTGAGGTCTTTGATCTACTTGGAGTTGATTTTTGTACAGAGTGAAAGGTAGGGGTTTAATTTTGTTCTACAAATGGTGATCCAGTTTTGCCAGCACCATTTGCTGAAGATACTATCTTTCCTCCAATGAGCTTTTTTGGCCTCTTAGTCAAATATGAGGTTACTGAAATTGTCTGAGTTCAAGTTTGGATCTCCAATTTTGTTCCGTTGGCCAACAGGTCTGTTTTTGTGCCAGTACCAGGCTATCTTTATGACTATAGCTCTGTAATATAGCTTGAAGTCTGGTAAGGTGATCCCCCCTGTATTGTACTTTCCTCTGAGTGTTGCTTTAGCTATTTAGGGTCTTTGTTTTTCCATAAAGATTTTTTTCCAAGTCTGTAAAGAAACTCTTGGGTATTTTAATTGGGATTGAATTGAATCTGTATATTAATTTGAGTAGAATGGACATTTTTACTATATTAATTTTTCCAATCCATGAGCATTGGAGGTCTTTCCATCTTTTGATATCATCTTCAGTCTCCTTCTTCAGGGATTTAAGTTTTTTGTTATCGAGATATTTGGTATCTTTGGTTAGGTTTGTTCCCGGGTATTTTTTTGATGCTATTATGATTGGAAAAGTCTCCTTATATTCCTTCTCCAGTTGCTTGTTGTTAGTGTAAAGAAATGCTACTGATTTTTCTAGGCTAATTTTGCATCCTGCCACTTTGCTGAAACTCTTAATTATTTATAGGAGTTTTCTGGTGGAGTTTTTAGCATCTCTCAGTTAAACTATAATATCATCTGTGAAAAGGGATAGTTTGACTTCCTCATTTCCAATTAGTACTCCTTTAATTTTCCTTTCTTGCCTTATTACCCTAGAAAGTGTTTCAAGCACTATGGTGAAGAGGACTGGTGACAAGGGGCAGCCTTGCAGGGTTCCCACCTTTAAGGGGAATGCTTCTAATTTTTCTCCATTTATGCTGATGTTGGCTGTGGGTTTGTTGTATATGGCTTTGATTATATTGAGGAATGGTCCTGTCAGTCCAATTCTCTCTAGAACTTTAAACATGAAGGGATGCTAGATCTTGTCAAAGGCTTTTTCAGTATCAACTGAGACGATTGTATGATTTTTGTCTTTCAGTCAATTTATGTGTTTTATGATATTTATTGATTTACATATGTTGAACCATCCCTGAATCTCTGGTGTGAATCCAACTTGGTCAGGATGAGTGATCTTTTTGATATGGGTCTGTATGCAATTCGCAAGTATTTCGTTGAGAATTTTTGTTGAGAATTTTTGCATCTGTGTTCATTAATGAGATGGGTCTACAGTTTTCTTTTCTGGTATTGGTATTAGAGTGATACTGGCTTCATAAAAGGAATTTGGGAGATTTTCCTCAGTTCGTATCCTTCTGAAAATTTTAAGTAGTAAAGGTTTTAAGACCTCTTTGAATGTTTTATAGAATTATGCTATGAAACCATCTGGGCCTGGACTTTTTTTAGTTGGGAGGATTTTTATTACATCTTCAATTTCCTCATATGTTATGGGTCTATTCAAACTATCAACCTCTTCTTGGTTAAGCTTTATTGATTCCCAGGAGTTCAGATATTCATCCATTTCTTTTAGGTTTTCAAACTTAGTAGAGTATAGGTTTCTGAAGTATTCTCGTATGATTGTCTGGATCTTTGTCTTGTTGTGATATTTCCCTTTTCATCACAAATACTATAAATTTGGAGTTGCTCTTTCTTTCTTTTGGTTAACTGGGATAGAGGTCTATCTATCCTGTTTATTTTCTCAAAGAACCAGCTTTTGGGTTCATTGATTGTATTGTTTTCTTTGTTTCTATTTCATTGATTTCTGCTCTGAATTTTGTTTCTTCCTGTCTGTTGGGTTTAGGGTTCATTTGTTGTTGTCTCTCAAGTGTTTTTAGCTGCAGAGTTAGATCGGTTATTTGTTCCCTTTCTGTTTTTTTTTTTTTAATGTGGGCACTTAGGGCTATAAATTTCCCTCTTAAGACTGCTTTTCAAGTATCCCAGAGGTTTTTTTAAATTTTTTTATTATTTTTTATTAATTTTATTTATTTCTGTATGTATAGGAATGTACTGTCTGAATGCAAGTTTGTGCACCCATGTCGTGCAATGCTGCAGAGGTAAGAAGAGGGTGTCAGATTCCCCTGGAACTGGAGTTCTCCTGGAATTGGAGTTTCAGATGGTTCTCGGCCACCATGCGGGTGCTGGGGATCAAACCCGGATCCTCTGCAAGAGCGGTCAGCACTCTTAACCTCTAGGCCATCTCTCCAGCCCGATCCCAGAGGTTTTGTTGTGTTGTATTGTCATTTTTATTTAGTTCCATGAATACTTTTATTTCATTCTTTATTTCTTCCCTAACCCATTAATTATTCAGGATTGTTTTCTTTAGTCTCCATGTGTTCTTGTAGCTAGTCAGGCTTATTCTGGTGTGAATAGTGAGCTTTATTTCACTGTGGTCTGTTGGAATGCATGAAATAATTTCAATCCTTTTGTATTTGTTGATATTTCTTTTGTGTACCAGGATGCAGTCAATTTTGGAGAATGTTCTGTAGGGTGCTGAGTAGAAAGTATATTCTCTGCTGTTTGGGTGGAATATTCTCTAGATGTCTGTAAGGTCCATTTGTTGTATTATATTGTTCAATTCTAATGTCTCTCTGTTTATTTTTTGTCCAGTTGATCTACCCAATTGGCTCAGTGGGGTATTGAATTCCCCCACTAGTAGTGTGCTGGGATCAACCTGTGTCTTGAGGTCCTATAGAATTGTGTTTATAAAGTTTTGTGCATTGAAGTTTGGTGCACATATTTATGATTATGAAATATTCATGGTTATTTGTTCCTTTGATAAGGATATTAGAATAGCAAATCCTGCTTCTTTTTTTGTACCATTTTCTTGGAATATTCTTTTCCATCCTTTCACTTTGAGTTGGTGTCTGCCCTTGAAGGTGAGATGGGTTTCTTATAGACAACATATAGATGGATTCTATTTCCTAATCCATTCTCCTAGTCTATGTCTTTGGAGAGTTTAGACCATTACTATTTAAGGTTATTATTGAGAGATGTGTGTTATTTCCTTTCAACTTATTCTTTGATGGCATTCTTGGTCTAGGTTTGTATTTGCTCTGTTATGCTTTTATTAGTTTCTCTCTGTAGTTGCTTGGGGATTGTTGCTCCTTTCCTCTGTTCTTTGACTTGCTTCAAGTATTTTCTGAAGTGTTGGGTTTTTTGACATGTATTATTTCATTTTGTTTATGTCCTGAAAGATTTTTCTTTCTCCTCAACTATAATTGACATTTTTGCTGGGTATAGTAATCTGGGTTGCCATCTAAAGTTGTTTAGCATTGAGAATACTTTGGTCCATGTTCTTCTGGCTTTCATAGTTTACACTGAGAAGTCAGCTGTAATTCTGATGGGTTTTCCCTTATATGTAATTTTTTTTTCCTCTTGTAGCTTTCAGTATTTTGTCTTTGTTTTGAGCATCTAGTGTTTTAACTATGATATGACGTGAGGAATTTCTTTTCTGGTCTTGTCTATTTAGTGTTCTATGCACTTCTTGTATTTGTATGGGTTTGTCTTTTTTCAGTTTGGGGAAATTTTTTTCTACTATCCTGTTGAAGATCTGGTCAATTAATGTTGTCCTGGGATTCTTCTCCTTCCTCTATCCCTATGATGTGGAGATTTGGTCTTTTCATAGTCCCACATTTCCTGGTTGTTCCACTCATGTGTTTTAAATTTTTTTCATAATCTTCACTTGAGCATTTTAGTTGCTCCATGTTATCCTGCAGGTCTGATATTCTATTTTCTGCTTCATCCATTCTGCTTCTGAGGCTTTCTCCTGCCCTTTCCTGTTGATTGGATGAGTGTTCAATTTCCTTTTTCACTTCTTTCTGTGATTTCATTAGTATTTCCACTTTCTTTTGGAGCTTGTCATTCTCTACTTGTAGCTCCTTGCTTTGCTGGTAAGTTTCTTTTTTCATTTCAGCCTGGGATCTTTTTAGTGTTTCCACTTTCAGAGTTTGTCATTCTCTCCCTCTAGTTCTTTCCAGAGTTTATCATTCTTTCCTTCTAGATCCTTCCTAAGTTTTTCATTCTCTTCCCTTAGTTCTATGATTTGTTCTTTATATTTTTTGATTTCTTTTAATATGTCTATGACTGTTCTTCTAAGGTCCATGTCTTGGTTTCCTGCTTGGGCAATTTCTTTGTAGGACTCATTGTAGGCCTGGCCAAATTGGTGTGGATTTATTATGAGCTATTCCCATGTTATTTTTTCATTGCAGCTTCGGCGTGTAGGTTTATTTTTTGTTTGGATTCTGGTGCCAATTTCAAATGTTAATATGGAAGATTGGTTGGTCACTCACTGTGCTTCCTGCCAGTCAGTTCCTCTATGTTGGCTGTGTAGTCTAGAATCACTAACACTGCGTTCAGTGGATCGTCTGCACTGCTGCTCCACCAGCTTACTAGATTCTCTGCACCACTGGTGTGTGCTGGCCTCCTAGGTGTCTCCCTGAGGGTGGCTGGGTGGCTCTGCCCATGTCGATCATGCAGGAGGGAGGAGGGATGTGCTGGTTCCTGAGCCCCAGCCCTCGGGCCCTGGCCCTTTTTGTTCACCCTTCCCAGCCCACCTGGTGTGTGCCAGCCTCTTTACTGTCTCCCCAGTAACATACTTCTTAATAATATCATATAAATGGGTTTAAATAATTATATATATTTACAACAGTGCTATTTAAAATAAATTGAAATATTCCACAAAAATCAAGTTACAATATACAAATACCTTCAGACTACCACCACCATTTTTATCATTGCAAATATGATTATGAAAATGTAGTAAATGAAACATTTCCTTGACTGAATACTTGACTGAATAGACCACTGAATACAGATAATACAACTGTATAAAGACATGGATATGACAAAGGCCAATAAGGATACAACAATGTGCACATGGTTTGTTAAGGAGGTGGCATTGTGTTCTTTCCTTTATTCCAGTACCTTATAATATGATTGCATTATTCTATAAGTAAAAAGTTGTCTAGAATTCATATAGCAATATAGTCATTATTTAAAAAACTTTGCAGTTATAACAAATACATATCCTCTAATAGAATTTCTCTAATACATTTTAGTTTCTTTTAAATACATGCAGATTTTTTTCTCGTTTAGAACTCCCAGTGCTCAAAAACCCTAAAGCACTTACACTGTTTGATCTACAAAACAGCTATTTTATAGTGTATTGCCCAAATAAATGTGTCAAATGTGTGCAAATACGATGGGTTTTCAAGTTATTCAATTCCTAACCATTTATTCTGACAGAAGTTTGAAGTTTATATTATTTTCTCTCTGGTACTAATGAAATGGTTCACACTATGTAATTTTCAACAAGACCAAATGAATTCACAAATTATGCAGCTGTGAGGACTTTGTCATTGCATACATGTGAGCATAAGAACCAGCTCAGAAAATATAAGAACTAAAAGAAGGCTAGCACAGAGAGATGAGATTCTGTTCCACGGTGATGATCAGGACAAAGACTTGCAAAAGATGCTAATGTTTATTTGAAGATAAGAGAAAACTGATGTTCTAGCCAAACAAATGCATACAATGTCTCATTCTAATTTGTAGATAATGCTAGTGAAACTTATATCCTATCATAGCACTGAAAAAGGACCACAGAGATCACGATGAGCAAAAGTTGAGTGGAGTAGTGATTTAAAGAGGAGAGGGGAGCTGAGAAAACACAGGAAAATGAACCATCTTCACCCACTTCTTTCCCATCTCCTACCCACACTAAGAAGTGTGAGCAAAGAAAGTTCTGTGCAGTGTATCCATCCTATGGTGTATTTCAGAGCTAACCTGTCACTTTTCTTTATTATGAATGAACTATCACTCTCAGAACAAAACAAGAAGCACGTTTGTGTTGAAAGCACACCACAGGTGGTGCTTCAGTAACTTCCCATCTGTTTCCTCTTTGCCAGTTCAACACTTCTAAGCACCTGGGTACCCTTGCTTCCATTCACACAGTTACAGGACAGTCAAACCACAACAGAGATGAGGCCACACTGTTTCCTTCCTTCATGTTCTCTGAACATCTGTCACTTGGAAATTTTGTGATATTTCAAGGTTTTTCTTTCTTTCTTTCTTTTGGTCTTATATCTTTTTCTGAATATTTTTGTTATTATAGATTTCTAGCAAATTTTTTCAGAGGTCAGGATAAATTTGTTGTCATAAGCCTCCCATTACTTGAAATCAGAATATATCAGCACCCTTAGTGAGAAGAGACTTAGCAAATATCTAGTACAGGCTTTGATACTAAAATCCAAAGAAATCAAGCAGCTGGCTTAGTTTTTGTAACTCAAAATGCTACTGCAGGTGAAGCAATGCTGTTATGCCATTCAGCATTCTTCATGTGACACATTTGCACCTGTCTCATTCCCATTCCCATGTAGTAGGATCATAGGTTCTGAAGGTAAAAATTATCCTTGTGTTGATCGATTTTGTCACATAAAAATTCCAAGCTTCTGTATAGTAAAGAAAGCCATATACAAGTCAAAAGGCAATTAGAGAGAGAATTTGCAGCACAACATATACCAAAAATGTTATCTCCTTAATGAACACTCAAGAGAATGCAAAAAAGACCAACATTCCAGAAAAAATGCAAAATATTTAATTTATTCACTTGTAGTCATAGTGGGCATTCCCTTGGTTTTACTTCTCTTATAAATCTCCCAATGCCTGAGTCCTTTCTTGATTTATTCCCTTGCTGTCAGAATTACATCTTATCTATCTGAGTTTTCTGAGAAAGTGAGTAATACAAATAAATACTTTGAGATCTTACAGGCCTTGAAACTATCTCTTTTTGAAATGATTATTATACATTTATTGAAGGTGTTGCTATGCAGGAATACTTTATATTTTGTTGAATTTTTGTGCATTTCATATAATACATCTTGATCATATTTAGACCCCTCTTCTATCAGCATCCTCTCCCCATTCCCCTGTCAGATTTTATGCATCCTGTCATGTATGCTCAGACCTACCAAGTCATGTTTGTGTCCCCCACATGTCCCTCAGGATCAGTTCATCTACCGGAGCCTGGCCAACATAGCTATCATTACTCCCTTAAAGAAGACCAATTCTTGCTCACCTAGCAGTGCTCAGTTGCCAAGAGTTCCTCAGCTAAGATTAGGGATTCTTACCCATTTCTCCAGTTCTATGCTGGGTTTTGGTCTGGTTTGAGTTTGCATGGGTCTTGTGTATGCTGTCACCATTGCTACAAATTCATATAACCAAGTTCCCAGCCACCTAGAAAACTGTTTCCTTATGATCATCCACCTTCCTTCACTCTTACAGTCTTTCTGTCCCCTTTTCCACAATGGTCTCTGAGCCCTGGGTGTCAAGGGCTTAATATAGGGATCCTTCCTATCCAGGGACACATATTCTGCACTTTCTTACTCTCTACATTTTGGCCAGTTGTGGCTTTCTGTGTTAACCACCATCTGTTGCATGAGGAAACTTCACTGGTGTGAGTTGAGAGATGAATTAATATTCTCTCTATTCCACTATGTTCCCTAAGCCTTAGTTGTACAGGTTTCATTATAGATGTGCCACTTAGGGCTAGGGATCTCACATACACTTATTCTCTGTATTTGACCAATTGTGGAATTCTGTAATAGTCTCCATCTATTGCAAAAAGAAGCTTTCTTTGATGAGTAGTTAAGGGGTACACTTGTCTGTAAATATAAAGATCCATATTTAGCATAGAGTAAGAACATTTTGTCTAGGGATGTGACAGATGCTGGGTTTTCTCTGGGGTCTATGACCTCTCCAGCCATCTGTATTTGGCTATGCACCACCCATGAATTTCCTCCTTTTGAGTGAGCTTTAAGTCAATTAGATAGCTGTTGATTACCCCCAAAATAAAAGTGCTACTACTGCACCCGTAGAGATAGTGTACTGTGCTGGTCATTGTTGTGGTTTATTAGGCTTTGTAGCTGACTTTCCCTCTTAACAGCTTGCATAGTATCCCCTGATAGAAGGAGAGCTAGTCTTCAGGGAGGTGACTTCAAGTCAGTTTCCAGCTCTGTTCCTCCAATGTCTGAATGTATGTCCTGTCTTCAGCAATAGTGTCTTACCTTCAAGTTACACATAGGTTTTTATGCTTGAAAAAGAATACACATAGGGCTTAGTGATATGGCTCAGTGGGTGATTACTGCCAAACTGGCCTACCTGAGTTTGATCCCTAGGATCCAAATGATGGAGGGAGAGAATTGACTTATTTAAGTTGTCCTCTAACCTCCACACATGTACAGTAGTGGCATGTGGGAAACTACACATAAACATATCTCCTGAAACACACACAAGTAAAAATAAATGTGGAAAGAGAAAATAATATGTACAAATTGAGATGTTTTATTTCATTCTTACTTAAGTACGTAAAACTACTTAGTAATTATTGAGATGTGTTTAATGTTGGGCACTACACAACTTCTCAAACTGGCTTCACGGTGAGATCTCATATGATGCCATTTCATAGGAACCAGTATGTGAACCATCCACTTATTGAGCATATCTACCCTGTCTATACAACACACCTATGTGGCACTTAGTAGCTACCACTGTTATTAGGTGACTGTGGTAACATCACAGTGCTTATATGCAACAATACATATTGTTTTCAAGGCTGTGCATAACAATATATGTTATAATTGTTTTATATTATTATTTATGTGTCAATATCTTACTATGTCTAACTTATCAAGTTTAGGACTAGGTAGGTATCTTGGAGGTAGAAGCCTTGCCTTGGGGGTATAAAACCTTGAATCTGACCCCCCAATGATCACAAAATAATAGAATTTATCATAGATATGTGTATATAGGAAAACATAAAATATATACAATTCAGTGCTGAGGTTTCAATTGCTGGGGATCCTGAAACATATCCACCTTGAATAAAGGGAGACTACTCTTGCATCACAACACTAATGAGAACAGTCCTTCCATCATTGCAGAATTTAATAAAACAGTGTCCTCTATAAGTGCTAGAAGAATATGTAGAAAATGGAAGGGAAACATAAAATATCACACAATTAAAATCCTCTTTAGAAGCCACAGAAAGGACAATAGATAAAATTAGAGACATGAAAGACAAACGAGACTATCCAGCCAAACGAAAATTGCTTACAAGGATAGAGACAGAAACAAAAATTATAAAAGACAACAGAATAATGAAATATAATTTTATTTAGGATCTCTAAAAAGAAAATCAATACAAAAAATAGTCAAACAGAGTTTATTTTTCTTAAATAATTGAATATACCAGTTCAAAGTTCACATGATGTTTCAGTAAAAAAATGCATGTGAATAACCAAACAAATAAAGTACCTTTCCTGGTAGATACTGAGCTTCAAACAGAATGGAGAAGTCCAGTCACCTAGGAGAAGAAAAGTCAGGGAAGCTTCAGCTTTCCCACAGCATAAAATCATGCTGGAAGATGATAGAGAAATATCAGTTACTCGGAGAAAAGAACAAGTGCTCCAGAACTTTGATAGTGAAAATAGTTTCCCCAGATCAAACCACCTAGTACAAAAAAAAAGGATCCTTCTAGCAGCTGAAGAGTAGCAGTGAACAGCAAGCCCATATAAGCAAAGAACTGAGAATTAACTTGGTGGCAATAGCAGTCACAAGTCAGGCTGCGGACCTTGAATGACCATGCTGAGGTACAAGAAGAATTATCATGAGACAAGGTGAAGAGCAGAGAAGGAAGTAACAAATGGTGTTTAAAGCAAATCAATTATGTTCAATCTAAATAAAACTGTGTATACCACTTTACAATGTTATGAAATACCCATTAGAACCATAAAATATGCACCTTTTTGAGAAAACATATAGAAAAGCTAACAAGATGAAATCACAGAGTAAAACATAGTGTGCTAGGAAGCTTAGGTCAAAAGAAAGTAAAACACTAAAGTGAAAAAAAATATTTATCTAGCAAATATAAACTAAAACAGCCCAGTCAGGAGAGTGATTTCAGAGTATGTAACAGTCCCGTTTCTGTGATAGATCAATTCAACCTGAAGGAAAAGAGGATGATTTTGGCTCACAGTTTCTGAGGGTTCAGCCCCATCCCTTCAGAGCTACAGTGAGGCAGAAGATCATGGCAGGAAACATAATTCAGTGGAAGAAACCTGCTCACACCTCTCAACAGTCAGAAAACAGAAAGAGAGAGGGAGGGGCTGGGGTCCCAATATCCCTTCAAGGGCATGCCTCAAGTTACTGCACTTCCTTTTGCTGGGCCTTACCCTCTAAAGGTGTAGCACCTCTCAAGAGTGTCATAGGTTGGCAATCAAGCCTTTAGCACACCACCTTTCATACCAAACCTTACATTCAAGTCAAAAAGCAAAGAGAATAATTTAGAACACTGCTGTTAAACTGTGGGTTGAACTCCAATATGGGGCTGTGTAACTAAATGTGACAATTTCTAAACATTTAGCAATAGTGAGAGGTTTCTTAGCACACGCTGATGTAAAATTAGTAGAAAATCCAAAACTTCATAAATGTAAGGTGGTTCTAGAAGTTCTTACCTGTGTGGCATCATGTGATTTCATTATAGCCTTGGTTCTGAACACACAACATAGGTATCTTGTACTATGCATGTTGTTACACCACATCACACCAAGAAGCATTGCTAAAACACCTTAGTTCAGATTTGAGACTGTTGTATAAATTGTAGTGTTTTTACTGTTCATACAGTTTCTACTCTTAAAGAAATATAATGGCTTGATTACAGAAAATAAAATTATTAGAATTTTCATAACATCAATATTCAGCATGGAAGAATTGACTTAGTTTACTTTTGAATTGTATTGTGCTATTTCATTTTAAAATGTTGTTTGAGGTGCTGACTGGAATATCATAAAAAGTCATTAAATGAATTTTGCCTTGGGATAAGGACGGAGTATCCAACAATTTCTGAAATGTCATTAACTCACAGCTGCCATTTTCTACAACATATTTATGTAAATCCATGTTGTCAACTTTGGCAACCATAAAATGAAAATACTGAACAGCTATAAAAAACACTGAAGATGTTCTGTTTCCTTCACTATCAAATATTTACCCAACAATTAATTATTTATGTATATTTATCTAAAGTCTTTAATAAATGGTTATATGATATGCATAGTAAAGAATTGTTCTAAAATAAATTTCTTTATGATTTATTATCAGGGTTTGATTTGTATACCTATTTTAATTGGAATTTGGTCAAGTATGTGTATATCTCTTTCTTATACTGATACACCCAGGTCACATAAAAAACAATAATGAACTTGGGGCTGGAGAGATAGCCCAGTGGTCAAGAGTGCTGACTGCTCTTGCAGAGGACCCAGGTTCGATCCCCAGCACCCACATGGCGGCTGAGAACCGTCTTTAACTCCAGTTCCAGGGAAATACAACACCCTCTTCTGACCTCCTCGGCATTGCACAACACGGGTGCACAGACCTGCATGCAGACAGTACATTCATACACATAAAAATAAATAAAATTAAAAAAAATTAAAAAAAAAAAAACAATAATGAACCAAATGACCTACCAATAAGAAAGATACATTCATTTGAATCCAACTCAATTACTTTTCAAGGGTATATAACATTTTCAAGATTGACTATTAATTGGGCCACAAAAGTTAGTAAATGATAAGATATGGCTAGATTATAAGTAAATTTATGTTTGTAAATGCTTATATAGCCAATAATAAAGAATACAAATACTTGTATATGACATTCAAATTCTAAAGTTGACAAAACATGAGGGAACAATTGAGAGTTTAAACAAAAAATGGAAGAGAGAAAAAGAAGATGAAGAAATAAAAAGAAAGTCTATAGAAGAGAAAGTAAAAATCATGAACTAGTAACTAAGTTAAATTTTTAAATATGTGAGAAGACACAAATATATGAGCAACAAATAAGAGCCATCTGGGTTTTACCTAAACCAATTGAGTAAATATTTATAATTAAAGGAAATAGTTGATTAAACCACATGAGATATACAATTCTTAGTGTATTTCATTTGATTCTAAGATACTCATCGTGATGTCTTGAAGCTGAGACTTGTTTTGCTATTGGTGGTATATCTCAATAGCTGCAGATAAAATTTAATTCTTATTTCTACTGATGTAATTGAGTGCATGACCACAAATCCCCTACATTTCTTTCCCTCAACAACAACCATTTCAGAAGAAATGAGTTGTGCTCATTGGCTGAGTAGCTTCTGTTGTCATTATCTGATGAGATACAATGTTATAATCAAAACTTGCAGAATGGAAAGTATCAGCAATTAAGAAGAACATCCAAAAGGCAATGATGTTTGGAAAGTGCTACAAATTGGTTAGTCCAGAAAATACTATGTGGGAAAACAGGACCTTGGTGGCTTTTCTTCAAAAAGCATATGTGACTTGGTCACATATGCTGGGTCACAGTTCACCACTGAGGGAGCCCAAGGTAGGAGCTCAGGGCAGGAACCTGGAGGCAGGAGCTGAAGCACACTCCGTGGTGGAATGCTGCTTACTGGCTTGGTTCGGTTCCTGGCCCATGCCCAGCCTATTTACTTATAGATTACACAGCAACCTACCCAGGGGTGGTACCACCCATAGTAGGTTGATCTCTCCCACATTACTCAACAATCCAATCCAATGGCAGAAGTTCCCCAGTTGAGGTTTCCACTACCCAGGTGTGTCAAGTTGACAACTAAAGCTATCTAGTATGGTTTCCAAAAACTAAAGCTATCTTATGGTCTTCGGTTTGTCTGCTTAGGCCTTGATAGAAAGTTTCAAGGATGCTCCTGTACCTTTTAAGACATGAACATTAGTGAACTATTCCTTTCCTCCTTTAATTCACATCATTCTCAATAAGAAGTAAGACTAAATTCACATGATCCTTGGCTTCATCAAACAAAACAATAGGAAGAAGTTCACATTTGACCTGAGATGCACACATCAGGGAATAGGAAACAGGCTAAGAAAACAAAATGAAAACTGCAAGTCTTCTAGTCCTATCTACTGATAATTACAGATCACATTATTTTTTAAAATACTAATAAAATATTATAGTTTCAACATGCATTTGTATTCATTTTGAGAAGTTAAAACTGAAAGAAGAGGCCATATGGGATGTAATCTTGTAGGCAAACATTCAAATAAATGCAAAAGATTCAATATTTTGGTAGCAATTAAATCTGTATAACATCATAAACAAACTCCATCTGGAAAGAGTGCTAGTGCTACCAATGAGTTGAGATTGCTGGAAGTCTGGTAAGGTGATCCCCCCTGTATTGCATTTTTTGCTCAGGGTTGCTTTAGTTATTCAGGGTCTTTTGTTTTTCCATATGAATTTAAGGATTTTTTTCTATGAAGAAATTCGTGGGGGATTTTAATTGGGATTGCATTGAATCTGTATATTAATTTGGGTACAATGGACATTTTTTAATATTTTTTTAATTTTATTTATTTATTTTCTACGTGTATGAATGTACTGTCTGCATGTAGGTTTGTGCACCCGTGTCATGCGATGCTTCGGAGGTCAGAAGAGGGTGTCGGATTCCCTTGGAACCTGAGTTCTCCTGGAATTGGAGTTACAGACAGTTCTCAGCTGCCATGTGGGTGCTGGGGATCGAACCTGGGTCTTCTGTAAGAGCAGTCGGCACTCTTAACTGCTAGGCTATCTCTCCAGCCCAACAATGGACATTTTTACTGTATTAATTTTTCCAAACCCTGAGCATGGGGGGTTTTTCCATCTTTTGAACTCATCTTCAATCTCCTTCTTCAGAGGTTTAAAATTTTTGTTGTAGAGATCTTTGATATTCTTGGTTAGGTTTGTTCCCAGGTATTTTTTTGAGGCTATTGTGAATGGGAAGATCTCCTTATACTTCTCCAGTTGCTTGTTGTTGGTGTAAAAAAAGGCTACTAATTTTTCTAGGTTAATTTTGTATCTGCCACTTTGCTGAAACTCTTAATTGTTTCTAGGACAGCAGCTCCAAGGAGGACAAATGAATGAGTATTAATAAAAGAGTGTTATCTATTTGTTGACTAACATGCTAATTATTATGGCCATACCTTTTGGCTCACCAATTCTACTTTCAGAAATTTATCTTGAAAAAAAAGTACATAAGTTAACAATGCCTGTTCAATGACATTTGCCCTAGCATTTCTTTTAAAACTAAAAAGTTGGAAATAAACCAAACAAAATAGCCTTCAACAAAGGCTTCATTTAAATAAATGCAGGGAACTCATCCAGTGGAATACAAATCAATTGAAAAGCATTTTTAAAAACTTACTTTTTTATCTGCTATGGTTTAAATATTTGTCTCCCAGAATCCATATGTTGGAAACTTAGTCTTCAAAGTCATATGTTAATAGAATTTGGACATGAGACTCTCAGTAAGCGATTGGGTCATAAGGACCCAGTCTTCATGAAATGTTTAATCCATTTGTGGATTTATGCATTATTGAAGTATAGAGAGAATGTTTTTTCTACATAAGAGCTCCACCAGCAAGCAGCCTAGCTTCCCCATTTGATGCTCTCCACCAGGTACCAAACAGATATCACACCATGCCCATGGATTCTCCAGCCTCTAGAGCTTTAAATGAATCAAACTCATCTTTTGAAATAAATTATCTAGTTTCTGGTATTGAGTTATAGCAAAAGAAAATAGGCTAAGAAAATATCCATACAAAAAGTACAAAATATACTTCAAAGATTAGAAAAAGAAAAGGAACAATAATTTCAGAAGAGTAAGAATGCTTTGAAACTCATTTTCAGTAAATATGTTTTCCATAAACAAATTTAAATGTAGATGAGCCACTTACTGCTAAAGTTGATGTTTGTCTGTGAAGAGATATAATGCCTTTGCTTTCTATATTATCAGTGTCTTGGGATTTTTACATATATATTAACAATAAAACAAGAAATACTTATTCAAAATATTTTAAGCTTCTGTCCCATTGGCCGAAGAGATGGTTCAGCAGTTAAGAGCACTGGTTGCTCTTACAGAGGGCCCAGGCTCAGTTTCCAGCACCCACGGGGTGGCTAACAATCTTCTGTAACTCAAGCTCTGGAGGATTTGGCACCCTCTTCTGGGCTTTGCAGACTTAGAATACACATACATAAATGTAGGCAAAACACTCATACACATAAAATAAAAACAAATTAATTAAAGCATTCTTTAAACGATTATGTCCCACTCACCTTTACTGGTGCCTTTTCTTATAGCTGATGTACTTGAGAAAGAAGAAAACTATGCAATCCTATCCTTTCAGAACAATTTTTAAAAATTTTAAAAATGCCACTAGGAGCTGGAGAGATAGCTCAGTGGTTAAGAGCACCGACTGCTCTTGCAGAGGACCCGGGTTCGGTTCCCAGCACCCACATGGTGGCTAAGAGCCATCTTTAACTCCAGTTTCAGGGGAACCCGATGCCCCCTTCTGACCTCCATGGCATTGCACAACATGGGTACACCAACCTACATGCAGACACTACACTCATACACATAAAAAATAATAAATTAAAAAGTTACTAAAATAAATAAAGATAAAAAAATAAATAAATTCCACTAAAGTTCCCATCATCTCCAGATTTATATGCTGAGGTAATCACCCTAATAACCCAGAAGAGAAACAGGAGCTTGGAGCTGTACTAAAGAGGTTATCAAAGTGAGCTCTCATCCAAAAATATGGGCGTTCCTGGAAAAAGAGGAAAGATTTTGCACATGTACATGGAAAAAATGTCCTGTAAAATGAAGGCAGAAATTAGGATGGTGTTTCTACACTCAATGCCAGTGATTATCAGTGAACCCAATTCCCCAGAAGTGAGATGACAGGTACACAACATCCTGCCTTTCACAGTCTTCTGAAGAAATTCTGCCTCGAGACACAGATATTCTAACCATGTCCAGCCTTTCAACTCAAGATTACAACATCAGCTCTTCCCTGAATCTCCAATGTGTTAATCTGTTCTATAGATCTGAGACTTTCTAAACCCCAGAACTGAAATTTCTCTATGTGTATGTGTATGTGTATGTGTATGTGTATGTGTATGTGTATGTGTATGTGTATGTGTGAGTTTTTTCTTGGAAGAATCCTAAACAGGCCTCCCATACACACACTTCTCATGACTAGACTTAAACCTTCCATTGAAGAGCCTCACCCGCCCGAAAGATGGCCATAAGTCTCCCCTTTTCTAAGGCATTTATTGGCCTATACAATCTAGTGAAACAGAAGGAAACCATGCTTTCTCACCTTTACTTTGTGTATTTACACTCAGTGAATAAAACATCACAGTGTATAAAACAAGCAAGACAAATTGTAAAACACAATTCCGGTCCTATTGTACTTTTAATAAGCATACTGTTCATTACAGAGTTTTATTCTCTCCTAAAGAAGTCTGAAATAACATAATCTATTATGTCTCCCTTTAAAACGTGCCACAAATAGAATCACCCAACACTCCCATTTTGATGGCTTTCTTCCTCTTTTTTGATAAATGTCCATGTTTCTCTTCTCAGTCTATAAAAATTCTCCTCGGGGCTGGAGAGATGGCCTAGCGGTTAAGAGCGCCGACCGCTCTTACAGAGGACCCGGGTTCGATCCCCAGCACCCACATGGCGGCTGAGAACCGTCTGAAACTCCAATTCCAGGAGAACTCCAGTTCCAGGGGAATCCGAGACCCTCTTCTGACCTCCGCAGCATTGCACGACACGGGTGCACAGACTTGCATGCAGACAGTACATTCATACACATACGGAAATAAATAAAATTAATTTAAAAAAAATTCTCCTCATCCGCCTCAGTTGTTTAAATCTTATCTTTTCTCCTGTTTATACTAGAATCTCTCAATCTGGACATTATTGACATTTGGGGTCTGAAAATTCTTTGTTAAAGGCAGGGTTGTCCCCTGAGAGGTACTTAGCCCTATCCTCAGCTTTTTCGCAATAAATGTCAGGAACACACCTTCCTCTACTTCCTCCCAAAGCATGACAATCAAAAATGTCTCCAGACATTGCCAAATAGCTCCTGGCAAGCATATTTCCAGGTTGAGAATCATTTGCTTGTGCAGTTTCCTCAACCTGTAATAGTGTCAAATTCTCATTAGGCTAACGTTACTAATGGAAAGCTTTTACATTAGTTCATTTTTGTCTATTTTCCCACCTTGCCTTTTTCCCCAGGTGAATGATGGGAAAAATCACATGAGGAAATTGAGATGTTTTTGGAAATACATTACTCATATTGTTCTTTGTTTGGATGAAGGAGAATTATTCAACACAGCTGTTATATTAATGTTTCCACAAAATCTGTTATATATTAAAGGAGAGAACAATTATGAAAGATAAATGTGTTTTTGTTCTATTATTCCATTGGTTAGATGTTAAAGAAAATGAACTAAATATGAAAATCTCTCTCAAGAGCTCCCTACTGAAACCCAGTGACTCATCCTTTCTTGCCGAAGAATAGACTTCATAATCAAATGAAGAAAAAGCTACTCTTCAAAATGAACAATGTACACTGTAATGCAGTGAAATCGGAGGGGTGAGATGCATATAACCTGTTCTGCTGTGTGCATGCTGTTGGCTGCTACAGTTGGAATGTCACATTTGGAATGAGCAATGACTGATGCCAGAGATGAATATCTGCGATTTAGAAGGCCTTCTCCATGCATAAATGCATGTGTCAGAAAATTTTTACTTGAGCCAATTTAATTTCTCTGTCTTATTCTGAGCGAGAGGGAGGAGATTATGAAAATTCTACCCAGTAAATTTAGGACTCTCCACTGTCCAAAGCCTCTTGGGAAGTTTTGCCACTTCCTTGGGATTCCTTTTGCTAAGGAAGGGCCCTGCACATATCAATAACATGGAAAGAGGAAATGAGGTAAACAAATGGAGGGCTGCCCGTTGCAAAGTGTGCGCCCCCTATCAGGCCTGGTCCCTCATGCCAGTGCCCTGGCCTTCATCCTGGAGACCCACCCAGGCTGCACCCACACTCGAGTTGAAATGGCCAGTTCCAGGAACATCTTACCAGTGTGAGGGGGCCCCACAGGGACTCAGAAGAGAGGTCCAAGGTGGACCTGGTGTCCCCTGTCCTTCTGAAACCCACCATTTGTACTGCAAGCATATGTTCTTTATTCTTTTTCTTTCTCATATGTATACAATGGCAACTAGCATCTCCAGATGGTAAAGCAATAGCCATGATATTTTTTCTAAGCCATTTGTCTCTACCAAGACATTCTCCATTGTTCTAAAGGTGTGAGGTTTTGTGTGAAATTTTCCTGGATTTTTTCAGGGTTGTTTAGTTTCTGTTTACTGCAATGTCACATCTTTTCCCTGATACTGAGCAGAAGGCAACTTTGCTACTTGAATGGCAGGGGATAGAATTGCAAGCTAGGAAAGAAACATGGATTTATATTTCAACAATCAAAACACTGCATGCATGAATGTTCTTACTTGATGATGAGCTTATATTTGATAGTGGCAAATATTCTGAAAACGCAAGCCAAACACATTTATTCATTACTTACTCGTTACTGAGTTTTTCTATCCTTTCCTTCCATGAACACTTTCACGGGTTTCATTGAAAGTCAAAGATACAGTAGTGTTTCTACTATATGCATGGAAAGTAAAAAGAGTTTAGAGGAGATAAATCAGACATTGTATGAGTAATTCTAGTAAGAAGATATAAAGATCATAAGTCCTGAGATGCCTCAGGACTTATGCTTCTCTGGAAGACTGAGAGTGCTATAAAGTGAAGCTCCCGAAGGCCTCCTATATTCCCGAGCTTCTAGACTTTCTCCTAAAACAGGATACACTGAGATCCTACAGGGCACAACCAAGAACGACTTCCTATCTTTTGCCTGGAGTTCCAGAATGAGGCAATGATATGGGAATTAATCTTTCTCTTTTCACATATACACAGAAAGATTTATTCAAATGACTTTGTAAGTTAAGTTTCTTTACCTGCAAGCATCAAAAGACAATTTTAGTTTATTTCATATTAAAGAGAATATATTCATTCTGATAGCTGAAAATTTCAGAGTTGAGATGAGTTGAAACTAGCATGACTGAGCCCACATCATTAGGGATAACGCATGGTTCCTGATTCCTCAGGCTTTGACCTGAGCCTGAAGATTAAATAGCCACGCCCCCAATAGCTCAAAGAAAGGCCCCAGCATTTCATCTTAGATCTTGTACTGAGCCACTAACTGCTGTTATGGAAACTGATGATAGAATGATGGTCTGGGGTATACACAGGTCAGCAAACCTTTCCCATAAAGAGTCTCATAACAAGTATTTCTGGTTTTGTAAGCCATATGGCCACCCACAACTACTCAACCCTGCCATTGCAGAGAAGGAGCAGACATGTACAATGAGCCCAGCCATCTTATAACAACACTATGGATGTTGGATGCTTGAATTTGAGCTTTATACAATTTTCAAGTATCATAGGTATCAAGAGGGTATTTTATCCTTCTGATCTTTTGGAACCTATTTATATATGTAAAGAACATGCTTGACTCACCAGCTTCATATAAATAGGCAGCATTCTCTGAAGTAGACATTTTAATTGAAGCATACAGCCTGGGGTTGAGGAAGAAGTGTGTTCCTCAAAAGCACGGTGCAAAGTTCAGTGAGGTCATAGAACTGTTCTGAAGACAGATCCAAAACAGCCCACCCTAGCTTCCCAGTTCCTTGTCACTCACCACGTGAATTGTCCTTCATAATCCATACAAGGGTGTGCCAATTTTCTGTAACATCAGCAAAGCAACTGGGTTAACAGGACAGCTCTGCCTCACAGCCCCTACCAGCATTTCTAAGCTATGTTGCAACCACCAGTAAACAGCACCACCTTGAGCTTCCCTCAGGGAGTGACAGTCCTGTGGCTTAGTTGAAAAGCTCCCTAATGCTGGAATAAGACATTTCCAAGATACCAAAGTTGTTTGGTGAGTCCTAGAGCTCACAAAGTAATGGCAGAGATTCATCCTCCATTTTCCCCATCACCTCTACTGGCTTTACTCAGCAAGGAAAAATGTTGAATGATGCTTGGCTTTGTCTGGCATGAGAAGTTCTTGGTGCTGAAGTTCCTGTTCTCTGCTGACCAGCTGCTCACACTTAACTCCCCCTCATCCTAAACCTATTGTTATAAATAAGTTATACAGTAGCACTGTTATACTATGCACCCCCATGTATAAATAAGTTACCCATGGGGGTAGCTGCACCCCCAGGGTCTATGTAGGTTTTTTTATGTAATAGGAACACAGACCTAAATACTCTCTCTTTTTCTCTCTCTCTCCCTCTCACATTGTGGTGTGTGTGTGTGTGTGTGTGTGAGAGAGAGAGAGAGAGAGAGAGAGAGAGAGAGAGAGAAGGAGGGAGAAAAAGAGAGAATTAGAGAAACTGAGAGAGACAGAGAGAGAGAGAGAATACTTGGACATCTCTCCAGCCAGTGATCTTGGAATTTCTGTGCATGGGCAATAAGACCATGCAGAAGGGCTAAGGCCATTATCACTGATCATCAAAACTAGAGCTTCCATTCTTTAAGTGTCTTTGCTCCTGAACATAGTTCTATAGAAAACTGATGTGAAAGTTCTCCCAATAGAAATGGGGAGATGTGAACCCCAAATCCTCCTTAACCTTTCTTAAGTATTTTCTTCTGCTTTTGCTCTGTGGCACCATAGGTAAAGCAAAACACAACCACGCATCCAGCCTGCACCATCATCCCAGAAAACACATGTATACACACACACACACACACACAAACACACACACACACACAACCACGCATCCCTGCCTGCACCATCATCCCAGAAAAAAAAAACAACTCTTGCATTCCAACTACCCAATTCTTGAACAGCAGTCTTGATGTTTTGCAAAGGTAAGCTCTCATCCCTAGAATGGTTTCTCCCTGCCTCGGACCTCTATCCAGCCCATCTTCATCAACTAACATTTGCTTAAGGTACAAACCTTCCCTTATTGAGACATGAGCACCCATTTGCTCCACCACATTCCCGGTTCCTTGCTATCAGAGCACTTAGCACAATGCATTCTATTGCTTTCAAGTCTTTGACGCCTACAATTATGAAGCACGCTACTAGTTCACAAAATGTGGAAGAGAAAAAATAATAATTAAGCTTCCAATAAAATTCTAGCAAAGTCTTATCACTTAGAACTTTTATTTTATGCATATTGAAAGAGTCCTTTTACTGAAATTGTAAAATGTACCTAAGAGCACAGGGTTCTGCTAGCATTTCTCATGGAACCAAATGACAGTCTAAGTTTTCTTCCATCACAAAGAAACAGCTCCTGTTCCAATTCAGCAAGTAGTTCCTCAGAGTGAAGTCTGACACCTTAATGGCAGTCCTGCATAAGGAATGAATGAATCACATCAGTTCCTTGCTTTGAGGTTTTTTTTCACATCCTTAAAAGGATTCTGCAGTTTCCCCTAACTTCAGTTTAACTATAATGTCAGTGATTCTCAGACTGTTACATGCATATGAATCACTGTGAATCTTATCAAAGCATAGCTTCTGAATTTCAAAGTCTGGTATGAGGCCCAAGATCCTGTATTTCTACTAAGTCTTTAAAGGCTGTTGATGTTTCTGGTAAAGACCATAAAGACCACACATGTTGCAGCAAGGTAAAAGGCAAACTTTTGCATAGATCTCACTCATGGGATCTTGTAAAGTTTACCCAATTTGTATTTCTTTTCTAGTAAATACATACATAAAACATTTCTTTCATTTATAAGAAAATAAGAATCTAAACGGTAAGGGAGTAGAAGGTGTATAGAAGGAAAAGGGGGACAAAGAAGGGAAAAAGGAGCCCAAGAGAAGTGTGGCCATAGGAGACTGGAGGTATCAAGGGAGAAATGGGGATACTTTAAATGGAGAAGGCATGGAGAAGACATGCAGGGAGGGCTAGACAGGTAAAGGGAGAGAGGAGAGATAAATAATGCCTTGCTAGGATAAAAAAAAAACTGAGATAATCATATTAATCTAACAATCTATTGACAAAATACACACATAACACCTCTACATGAGTCCATATGGAAAGATAAAGGATGCATATCAAGAAACAGTACCAGACAGGAGAAACCTTCCTTTGAGTTGTTGGCCAGGGTAGTCCAAGAGACTCAAAATTCCACAGACTATTGCAGCAGCCCTCAATTGCGTCCCAGAACCTGACCCTATTGCTGAAGGCAGAATATACTTCAGAGACTGACTCTTGAGTAATGGAGCTGGATCTGACTTGGAAGCCACCATCCCTGAAGGCTAGCTCTCACAGCTGTGGTGAGCACTATGCAAGCCACTAAGGGAGATCACCGGCCTGCTTCTGCCTCCTGAGTGCTGGGATTACAGGCGAGGGCCACCACACTGGCTATAATCATGACTTTTAAAAGATTACCTTTCTCCACCTTTAATCCCAGCACTTGGGAGGTAGAGGCAGGTGGATCTCTTTTTTGTTTTAGTTATGTTGGATGTCATTTGCTGATCTTTTACTAACTTAAATTTATGTCTTCGTGTTTAACGTTGTTCCTTTAATTTTTAATATTTGTGTTATTTTCTTAACACTAATTCTAGGGATTGCTACACACAGCTTATCAGAATCTCCTTCAGATTTACATTACTCCCAGAGTAAGAATAAAGCTCAGCTTGTATTCTTTTCCCTCTTTGCAATATATATATATTGCATTGCCTGCATGTATGCAAGTGCATCTGTGTCATGCTCTTGGAGTTCAAAAGACGGCTCTGAATTCCCTTGGAACTGGAATTATAGACAGTTGTTAGCCACCATGTGGGTGCTGGGAATTAAACCCAGGTCCTCTGCAAGAGCAGCCAGTGCTCTTAACCACTGAGCCAGCTCTCCAGCCTTTTTAAAGTTTTTATATTATACAACTTTCAGGTTTTTAAGAAACGGAAAGACAGGAAGTTAAGTCTCTGTACATTGTCATGGGATAGCCTTGCTGTTTGCCACTTCTTGCTCTTCACCTGCTCTCGTGTCATTCTTCAGTGGTACTCCTATTCTTGCTCTTCATCCACTCCCATGGCATGCTTCAGTGGTACTCCTGTTCTGGCTCTTCACCCACTCTCATGGCATGCTTCAGTGGTACTCCTGTTCTGGCTCTTCACCCACTCTCGTGGCATGCTTCAGTGGTGCTCCTGTTCTGGCTCTTCATCTGCTCCTGTAGCATTCTTCAGTGGTACTCCTGTTCTGGCTCTTCACCCACTCCTGTGGCATTCTTCAGTGGTACTCCTGTTCTGGCTCTTCACCCACTCCTGTGGCATACTTCAGTGGTGCTCCTGTTCTGCGGCTTCTCCACTGCTTCTGTGGACTCACCTAGGATCTGGTCTTTACTCTCATAGCTTATCGTACACACTAAATTTGCACATTTATTGATAAGTGTAATTCCCATTTCTGTATGTCATACTGTTACTTGCTTTATGCATGTAGAACTTCTTTTAGTATTTCTTATAATGTGCCATAGTTTAGCCTTGAGAGTCCCCCCAAGTTAAATTCAGTTGTGAACCTTATTGTTATTCCCTGTATTTAGAAGTCACTTTTCTCTTGATTTTTCCAATATTTTATTTATCCTTTTCTTTCAATATCTTTACTTTGAAATGCCTAAATGTAAGCCTCTTTCTGATTGTCCTAGTAAAAATTTATTTAATTTCCTCAATGTGTCTTTATTGTTTTTTGTAAGATTTTGTATAAAAATCTTACATACTGTGGGGAGTACAGATCCCACTGAAATAGTGCAGTCTAGTCACTGTTCAAATCAACAGGCAGATGATAACAAGTCTGAAGAAAGTGTTGAGTATGCAGAATTAATTGTTACAATATATCATTTTGAATAAGTAGTTTTCACAAATGAAATTTTCCAGGTATTCAGTTTGTACAATGAATAAAAATAAGATTTTCAGACATCACTTCTTCAAATACTTTGAATATTTTATGGTCCTTACCATTCGTCTTCTAATTCTTCTAATATTTTTTGTATGCTTAATTATGGCCCACATGTCTGAGTCTTCTTATTAAAAAAATTATCCCCCGTATCAATGTATCTTCAGTTTCTCTGTTCCTCCTGTTAGTTCACTTATAGTATTGAGCACTCTGTTGAGCACTTCATTCCAATTATTATGCTTTTCAACTCCAGAATTTCAATTTAACTATTGAAAAATACTTTTTTTTTTTGGTGTAAAGAAAGGCCATTGATTTTTTTAAGGTTAATTTTGTATCCTGCCACAGCTTCAGTTAATCGTTTCTAGGAGTTTTCTGGTGGAGATTTTTGCATCCCTTAAGTAAACAATCATATCATCAGCAAATAGGGATAGTTTGACTTTCTCTTTTCCAATTAGTACTCCTTTAATATCGTTTTCTTGCCTTATTGCTCTAGCAAGTGTTTCAAGCACTATATTGAAGAGGAGTGGTGATAGGGGGCAGCCTTGCCGAGTTCCTACCTTTAAAGGGAATGTTTCTGTCATTTCCCCATTTAGGATGATATTGGCTGTGGGTTTCCTGTATATGGCTTTGATTACATTGAGGAATGATCCCTCCAATCCAATTCTTCTCGGACTTAAGTATGAATGGGATGCTGGATTTGTGGTCAAGAGGCCTTTTTCAGCATCAATGTGAGATGCATGCGAGTTTTTGTCTTTGCGATTCCATTTGATATGTTTGATGATGTTTATTGATTTTCACTATGTTGAACCATCCCTGCATTCTCTGCGGTTGAAGTCCAACTTGGTCCGTTCTGGATGATCTTCTTGATGTGATGGGCTCTGTATGCGAGTTCGCCAGTATTCCTTGCGTAAGAATTTTGGTATTCTGTGTCATGAGGTGAGATTGGGTTCTATAATTCTCACATTTTTAGTTGAATCTACTATGTCCTGGTTTTTGGGTAATAGCAGTGCATGTTGGAGAAAGAATTCATAACGAGAACCTTCCCACTTCACAATTAGCCTCAAAAACTCAATAAGCATACCTGGAAACTAACCTAACCAATAGACACCCAATAGACCTCTACACACAATGAATTTTTTTCTTAAGACCCTTTAAAGAAAGAATTGAAGAAGACCTCAGAAGATTGAAAAACCCTCCCATGCTTCATGGCTTGCGAATTCTGTGAAAAATGTACATTGTAAAAATGTCCATTCTACAAAACACTTGTATAGATTTAAACGACAATCCCAATCAAAAATCCTCAGGCGTTTCTTCACAGGCTTGGAAACAAAAGTTCTTACAAGTTCATTTTGGCAAAAGACAAAAGACCCCGAGAATAGTCAAAACAACCTGATTGATAAAGAGCTTACACAGTGGGGTATCTCTATAACAGATTTTAATACTATACTACAGAGGCTTAGTCAATAGAAACAGGCCTCGTACGGCAAAAAACAACCTGTTGACCAATGGAAACAAAATCCAAAGCATTCCAAATTCTGAGCACCAACCAATTGCAGTGCATCTGCTCATGAATTATTGGCAGAGGGGGCCCATGTGAGCCACAATGGAGAACAGGCAACAGGCATCTTCAGCAAGGTGGTCGTTGGCAAAGACTGATCACCACGTTGATAGAGAGAATGGAATTAAACCCCCTCCAGTCTACACTGCTTCTTCCATGTGTACAAAAGTCAACTCCGAGCATGCGGAGTTATAAAACGCTCACGCGTGAAACCCGTAAACTCTGAAGTGTGAAGTAAGAACTAGAAAGTGCTGGTTATGGCAGAATCACAAGACATAGGCGTGTACAGGATAAAAGTGGACTTCCTAAATCCAGCACAGCAGCTTGCACAAGAATTTAAAGGTCGACAACTTGACAAGATGGGACCTCATCAAACTTTCAAAAAGCTTCTTGTACATCAAAAGAAACATCAAGGAAGTGTGACGCAGAGAAATCCACAGGAGTGGGAGGAAACCTTCAGCTGAATTTACATCTGAACAAAGCATTGCATTCCCAGAACTCATTATAAACTACGTCGCAACAAAGACCAAAGAAAAAAGGAAGACAAATGATCCCCATTCAAAGATGGAGCAAAGAAACTGAAACAGAGGACTCATCAGAGTGAGGAATTGAATGAGTGATCTGAGACACCTCTTCAAGAATGTTCAATCATCACTATAATTCCACTTAGCGTAAAGCTCAAATGAAAACCGACTTTAGATATATCATCTTACTCCATAAACGACTGGCAGGATCAAGACAAATGATACACGAGTGTGTGAGAGGTTGTGGGGAAAGGGAACACTCATCCCCACTGCTGGTGGAATGTAAACTCGTACAGTTCCACTTATGGAAAGCAGTGTGATGAACCCTTGAAGTACTGCTTGGAATGAACTTGCCCTGACCTGACCTCAGGCCATACCCTACTCCTGCGCATTCGTCCCTCCAAGACTTTACGCCACCATATAGCAGATATTCATGCAGAGCGCCTATTTTTATTGCAGCTCTCTTCACAGAATAGCCATAGGAGCTGGGAACCAACCCTAAATGTGACCCCTCATGACTGACAATGTTGGATAAGAAAAATGTCGCGTACATCTACACAATGGAAGTCATGCAGCGTAAAGGAAAGAGTGACCATCATGAAGCTGTTGTCAGCGAAAATGGCTGGAGTCTTCGAGGACATCATTGCCTGACGTGAAGTAACAACAGTCCCAGAACGAAACAAACCGCGCGAATGCTATCCCTCAATCTCTGATGGATGCTCGAGTGCCTGAAATGACGCTGCTTGTATAGTAGCTTCTTGTGTACGGGGCCACCCTGAGCTTTTGTCCAAAGCAGATGTGGGCATAATGCATTTTTGCGGAAACAACCAACAACAAAGAATACAGACTGCTATCACAAGAACCTGGACTGAAACAGTGAACTTCTTGGCTCAAAACAGTCAACTTCCCCATGGAAAAGTATTGAGAAAGATCTAGAGATGAAAAAAAAAGCATGTTTGGGCCAGCAATGCGATGAGCTCTGGCGGGATGTCGCGGATGGAATGGGAGCCGGGAATCACGGCGTTCCTAATGTTTGTCTCATGGATTATCCACTTATTAGCTAAAAAATATAAAAAAATGTAGAAAATATCAACAGTTATGGCAGGAGCAATTATGGACAGACAGAATGCATTATCTGGTGTGAGGTGGGGGAGGGGAGGCAGAAGGGGAGGCAGAAGGGGAAGGAGAGAAAAAGGAGGAAGAAGATCCCTTCAAATAGAGATTTAAACATGGTGTGTGCCTCACAAAACAAAACAAAAAAAAAAAATGTTAAAAAAAAGAAAAATACTTTTTTTATTTTCTCTTTTCACACACAAAAAAACAAAGACAATACAAAATAACAATGACAAGACAAAGCAAAAAAAAAAGGGGGGGGGTTGATTTCCATTTCTTTTCTGGTGAAATAAAGAATCAATCTACAGGGCTTGGTATGTAATTCTCTTTTTTTTCTCCCCCCCACTTTTTTTCCTTTTCTTATTCTTTTGGGGCTACCAGAAGAATAAGTGTGTACTGGCTGGTGCAGGAAGCCTTGAGTTCTCAGCTGAGAAAGAGTCTGGTTAATTTGAGGGGTCTCATCCCTACACTGCCTAGTCAATTTCTAGCTCCTGTTTAGTTATGTTATCCTCTAAAAAAGCTCACTTCAAAAAAAATGCACCAATTACCTAATTGTACAGCAAACTGAGTAACATCAATGTTATCTATAAACAACTGTGTTATTATATTGTAGAATCCCTTAAAAAATAAACAAATAAAAGAGGGAAAAGATCAGCCCAATTGCCAGAAAAAAAATTGGGACACTGACCACTCTGACTTCTTCCATGCTGAAAAGGGACATTGGGTGTGGCAACTGGGGTATCTCCCCATTCAAAGAGTCAATCTAAAAGACCCCAAAAGCATAACTATAGAGGCAGGAAAAGTCCTTAACTAATGCCCATGAAAGCAAAGTGGAGGCAGTAGTAGTTAGGTACAGGCAGGGAACAAGGAGCAGTAAGAACAGGGTGAATTCAAATATCCAGCTTAAAAGTCCATTGAAATTTCTTAACAAGAGGTTTTAAAGCATCCACTTATTAGCTTTCTCCTTCTGTTCATTTGGTCATGATGTCTAGACTCGGGATCTGCTTTCCAGGTGTTTTAATAGTCAAGATATGAGTTTCCACTTAGATAATGGGTAGAAAGAAAGAGGAAATTTTATTATTGAGCACTAATTGACAATAATAGTAGACTTGTCCTTTAACTGCAGGTGACCCTACATTATTAATCAAGTCCAAGATCTAAGGTTTTTGTGCCCATTTAACACCATCTGGAGGCACAATTCTCAGGCTCTAAAAGAAATATATTGACCATTCATCTTGTGGTTATACTTTCCTTTTGGGTGTTTTAAGCCCACCCAATTAGCCCAGATTAACCAAACTGTTTTCTCAAGGTCAATTGAGGTTCTGGTCTTCAGAGGGCACTCAGGTTTTCAGGGGGTGGGGAGGTGGAGAGAATGCCTGGCTCCTTCTGGCCATTCTTAACCAGTTCCATCTAAGGAGGACAAGGTCAGGCCTTGCTAGTCCAGGCTTCCCTTGGAGCACACAGTTACTTTCCTCTGTGTTGACCTTCCTCTTTATAGATTGGACACTGGCTGGAGTTCTGTTAGTGGATCTCCAAGACCTCCCTGCACAGGAAGCCTAGTGACTCACAATTGCAGAACATTTTAAGAGATGCTCCTGAACAAAGTCCCCTGGGACTAAGTGACCTCAGAGGGCAAGGAACAAAATTGTCCCTTAAATCCTTTGGCCCAATTGGTATGGGCATTAAGTATGGGAGTAAAGCATCCAAAAAGTTAAGTTACACCAATCTGATACTTTTAACTACTATATTGTATTTAGATAAAGCTTGATAAAAAGCCCAAGAAGACTTGCATAAACATTGACTGGAAAAAGTTTAACACCATAGGATAAGCTGGCAAAGCAGATGAGAGAGATTTAAACCATTTTAGGCATATCTTAATTGTAAACGATGTACTACAAACAGAAGTAGTCTCTTTACTTTCCCAAACCCCATATCTTGGTTTGTAATTTTCCAATAAAAGGAAACATTCCTATTGACTGGAATTAACCTGATACATTTTACCAAGTCTGTCCAAACTGTCTTCTCTGAGCTGCATGCCACTGGTTCAGGGAAGTAAACCTAGATTTTCTTGAGTCTCATTATCTTGAAATGGCCAGAGCAGATATCAAAAGTAGCACTTGCATAATAGACAGAGACAAAGAATATCTTTCAGTAGTCAGAGGTAACCTATTACTTGTCTATGGCCCTTTAATCTGAATCTACAACTGGAAGTCCAGTATGAGCCAGAATTGGACCAAAAACCAACCACAACCCTGTATGGTTATAATCCCATTTAGACCATTAGTAAACTAGCCTTAGTGTTTATTCCATTCCACTCTGGAAAGATTTAACCACTTCATGCCAATACAAGTATCTTATTTGCTACTGAACTTTGCAGTATATAAATATGCAGCCATCCAGATGAACAGGACAACCCCCTCCCCCCAGCCCCTGCAAACACAAACAAAGGCCTTGTTTCTATTTTATCTGATATTAATGTAGCAACTCCTCTTTATTTCTTAGTACCATTTACTTTTGTTATTTTTTTACCATCCTTTCACCCTGGAATAGTGTCTGTTCTTTAAAGGTGAGGTGAGTTTCTTGTAGGTAAGGAAAAATAAAGGTTTTGTTTCTTAATCCATTCTACTAGTTAGTCTATGTCTCTTAATTACAGAATTCAGTAAATTGATATTTAGAACTGTTGTTGAGAGAATTAAATTGCTTCTAAACATTTTGATTTCTAATACATTCTTACCCTAGGTTTTTATTTCCATAGCGGAAGTATCATTTGTTTTCTGATCGGATATAGTCATCCTTGCCCTCTGCTTTTTGTATTGCTTAAAATATTCTCTGAAGGGATGGCTTATTGGAGAGGAATTCTTTCAACTTATTTATATCATGGAACATTTTTCTTTCTTCTTCAATTATAATAGACATTTTTCTGCTGGATAAAGTACTCTGGATTGCCATCTATAGTCTTTTAGAACCGGGGATATTTTAGATCGAGCTCTTCTGGCTTTCATCATCTGCATTGAGGAGCCAGTTGTAATTCTGATAGATTTTCCTTTGTAGGTAACGTGTTTTTCTTTTGCAGCCCTCAGGATCCTTTCTTTGCTTTGAACATCTTGGGTTTTTACTATGATATGACATGGAGTATTTCTTTTCTGGTTCTGTCTGCTTGGTGTTCTATATGCTTCTAGTATTTGTATAGGTATCTCTGGCCTTAATTTGGGAAAATTTTCTTCTAAAATTCTGTTGAAGATCTGAGCCATATAGTTGTCCTGTGAGTTTTCTTCTTCTATTCCTATAATTCATAGGTTTGGTCTTTTCATAATATTCCATAGTTCCTGATTATTCCATTCTTGTCTTCTGTTTTAATTTTTCATAATCTTTACTTGATTTATCCAATTCTTCTATATTATCTTCTAATCTTGATATTCTATTTTCTACTTCATCCACTCTATAAGTAAGAGTTTCACCCATCCTTTCCAAGTTGTTTGTGGAATGTTGCATTTCTTTTTTTATTTCAACTTGAATTTTCTTCAACGTTTCTAGATTTTTTGTAATTTCATTCTGCAATGTATCGTTGTCCTCTTTCAATTTTTCCCTGTCTTCTTTTAGGTGGCTGACTTCTTGTTTACAATCTCCTTAAATTCTCACAACTCCTTAATTTCTCTAATCATATTTATAATTGTTCTTTTGAGGTGTGAGTTATATCCAAGGAGTCTTCACTACAAGGAACTTGAATATGAATATTGGTATTTGGCAGAAGTCCATTTGAGTCTTTTGCATTATTTTTTTTTTCATTGAGCTTTAGGCATTTGGGTAGCTTCTGTTGGGACTGGTTCTAATGAGAAGCTTAGGTGTTTATTGAGCAGACACTGATTCTGGATATATTCTTCAAGTGTTTTGTTGATTTCTTAATTGATATACAGGCATGGATACTTTAAGCTCCAAAATCTCAACTCTGTCCTAACACTGTATAGACAAATACCCCTCACCCAACCAGCGAACAGTTCACCCAATGGGGTAAGCCACATGACACCCAAGTTGGCCCCAACCCCCCAGACCTGTGGAACTCTCACCCCCAAGACCCCAGGCACTCCTGGTCTGGTGGGCTGGAAGGTCACAAGGCCTTGTTGTGATCCAAGTTGGGTGAGGACCAATCACCATTTGGTGAGATGTGCTCACAGAACCACCTTACACCATCCATAATCTACCCACAGATCACCTGGGACCAGGCACCAAAGTCTGTACCTGGGTTCAGTATGAGAAAGGCTCAGCAGATACTGGGGCTATCCCTGTTGTATCCCATGCCTTTGGGTGATGTCTATAGTGCCAAATTGTAGTTGAGTGCCCTTGGACCACCTCTGACACCTCCCAATGCTCTTGGGAGGCCCTGAATCCCCCTTCCCAGCTTTGCCTTAGCTGCTCAGAACACACCCACCACCCTGGGAACCACCATCTTGGAAAAGCCCACACAAATCATTTTTGTGTGTATATATAATATTCATTTATTAGAAGCATCAAGTTCAAAGAACATATGTAGTCTGTGTTCTGCTAATTTCATTTTTTTAGATAAATTTCTCACTCTGCTGCCCAGACTACTCTTGAACTCCTAGACTCAAAACAATCTCTTTTTTTCAGTCTCCTAAGGAGCTGGGACCACAGACAGGTACACACACACACCATGCTCAAGCTTACACAGTAGCAAGGTCCCCTCTTAACTAACTAAATAAATATAGTATTACATAACTAATATATTTTCATATTACTGAAATTTACTTAGTAATATGATTTAAAAGCATCAAATAATATTCCATTGTAAGACTATTCCAATATTTACTTGGTCATTTTATATTTATTCTACTTAAAACAGTTGCTATTTTAATTTGCATTTTAATAAATATTCTTTTGGATAAATCTTTTTTATTTTATTTATTTTTTGTATGTGTATGAATGTACTGTCTGCATGTAGGTTTGTGCACCCATGTCATGCGATGCCGTGGAGGTCAGAAGAGGGTCTCGGATTCCCCTGGAACTGGAGTTAAAGACGGTTCTTAGCCACCATGCAGGTGCAGGGGATCAAACCCGGCTCCTCTGCAAGATCAGTCGGTGCTCTTAACCACTAGGCTATCTCTCCAGCCCCAGTGGATAAATCTTTTTTTAAGGTGTGGCATGGTTTTTCAAAGATGTCACACTCAAACACTTTTTTTCCTGTTGTAGAGATACATGCACATCTATGTTTATTGCAGCTTTCTTCACAGTACCTAAGAGTTGGAACCAACTCAAATATCCCTCAACCTATAAGTGGATAAAGAAAATGTGGTACATCTACACAATGGAATTCTATGCAGTGGTAAAGAAAGAGGACATTGTAAACTTCGCAGGTAAATGGATGGAACTAGAAGATATTATGCTAAATGAAGTAACACAGTCCCAGAAAAAACAAAGGATGTATGGTGTCCCTCATTTGTGGATCCTAGCACCAAATCTCTATTTGTAAGCCAAACAGGATAAGTTTTTTTCTTTCATTTGTAGTAAATATAATACCTGATGTTACTTATCACCTTCCTATGTAATGTAGGAATGTAAAGTAATTTTTCTTTACCTGAATACAACTCTACTGTCAAAATGTGAATCCCTAAACATGTTTTGGAATCAACCTATAGTTTATTTTCAGACATCATAATCTTGGTATACGTGTGGTGTGTATATATGCATATTTTGGAGGGATACAAATTGGAAGGAACAGTAACAACAAAAAAGACTGGGTCAAAGATCTGACTAAAACAGTAAACTTCTTCCCAAAACAGTAAACTTCTGCATCAAAAAAATTTAGAAAGACTGCGAAAAAGATGAAAGACATGTATGGCAGAATGCATGAGCCCTGGTAAGGTGGGGGGCAAGGAAGGTGGAATGGGTCTGAATTTGATTAAGAAATGTTATGTGAACTGCACAAAACTTCAATAGAAAAATAATTTTAGCTGGGCATGGTGGCACATGCCTTTAACCCTTGGGAGGTAGAGGCAGGCAGATCTCTGTGAGTTCAAAGCCAGCCTGGTCAACAGAGCGAGTTCCAGGCCAGCTGGGGCTACAGGGAGAACCTGTCTCGAAAAGACAAAAAAAATAATAATTTTTATATCTGTCAAAATAATCTGTTTGGTGATATATCAACATCAAACTTCTTTCAATTCTTTAAGTATGGTGGTTTTAGTTCTTTCAAAGTATTTATACAGCTACATGGAAGTCTACATCTGCTTAATCAATGGGTACTAATTTAAGATCAGGAGCATAACATTCAGCTGTGTTCCTTTACAGGAATATGACTATTTACAACTATATTTCAAAAAGCTACATGAATGTATTGTAGATATTTTCATTACAAGGAAATGATAAATGCTTGAAGTGATAAATATATTTTACATAACTTAAATATTACACAATGTATACATGTGTTGAAACATTATATGATATCTATTAATGTGTATAATTTTATATGTAATATAGCATTTGTATAAAGAACAGTAGCAAAATTATAAACCAATAATGAGTTTACCAGAGAGAATCAAAGAAAGAAAAAGCTAAGAAAAGCCATCTTGAAGCTGGGACAGTTGCCAAAACTAGCCTCCAAAACTATTCTTGCAAAGGGGCCTGAATCTAATTGGATCATATTAATGACCCAAGACATTATTGGAAACAATTGAGCAATGAGCCAGCAACTAGCAGAGGGAAACAACTGGATGTGGTATTTATAGGAGAGAGATTAATAAAGCCATGTGAAAGAGGATCAAAACAAATACTGGGGGGCTGAAGAGATGGCCTAGTGGTTAAGAGCGCCGATTGCTCTTGCAGAGGACCCGGGTTCGATCCCCAGCACCCACATGGCAGCCGAGAACCGTCCAAAACTCGAATTCCAGGAGAACTCCAGTTCCAGGGGAATCTGACACCCTCTTCTGACCTCCGTGGCATTGCACTTCATGCAGACAGTACATTCATACACATAAAGAAATAAATAAAATTAACAAAATAATGAATACTGATAGAGTATGATGAGTTAGCTCAGCTGGTAAGGTGCTTACTTGCAGGCATGAGGACTTGAATTCCACACCCAGAACCTAAGTTTAAAAAGTCTGTGACATGTTGGCACACAGGTGTAATCTCAGCAATTGTGAGATGAAAAGAAGAGACAGGAAGATCCTTGGGGCTCCTTGGCTGGCCAGGCTAGCCTAATCTGTGAGTTCAAAGTCAATGAGAAATTCTGTCTCAAGAGAGGTGGATGGTACCTGGGGAGGACAAGGTTGTTTCCTGGCCTCCTTATGTAAGGCCACACACCTGCATGCTCACCTACACAGAGATGTACACTTGCATATACACAAGCTTGCACATCACACACACACACACACACACACACACACACGTATACACACAAAGATTATTGCTAAAATGACTGATTCTGGTTATATTCTTCAAGTTTTGTTGATTTCTTAATTGATGACTACACAGATACATAAAGCTTCACCTGCTGGAGAATGACCTTAGAGCTGCACAGTGCAGGGGATGTAGACATCACTGACATTGTTCAGTGGAACAGATTAGCAAGCGATAGTTTGCAGGGATTCAGTACACATAGTTGCTACAATATATTCTTCTAAATGTCTAGTTTTTACCCTTCAGCTATGAGTCATACAAAGAAACAGAAAAGCATAACCCCTATCAAAAAAAGAGTAGATAATAAATAAATTGTCTTTGAGGGGCAGGAGAGATAGCTCCTAAACTTAAGAGCACTTGCTGCTCTTGTGGAAGATGTGGATTGGGTTTCCAGAACCTACAATGAGCAGCTCACAGCCACTTGTTAACTCCAGTTCCAGGGCATTTGACGCCTTCTTCGGATCAGCACCAGGCACACACGTGGTGCACCTACATGCGTGCAAGAAAACACTAATACATATATGTGCTTTAAGAAAAGAAGGAAGGAAGGAAGGAAGGAAGGAAGGAAGGAAGGAAGGAAGGAAGGAAGGAAGGAAGGAAGGAAGGTATTTAAGCCACTCCTTTCAGGAGATTCAAGATGGATGACTAGAAGCTCCAAGCACTTGCTTCTTCTACCACGGAGAAAAACTAATGTAACAGTGTCTAGCTGCATTTTGGTTAGTGTACCTAAAGTCCAGTAAGAGAAGGACAAAACCTTGGTAAAATTTAAAGACCTGGGACAGAAACACAACAAGAGGAACAAAATACCCTGGCACCCAACATAGTAGCTGGGGGCTGGTTCTACAGCTCAGAGGGCAAGTGGTAAATGAGTTGCAGGAAATGGTTCCTGTACATGCTGACAATCCTGGTTGTAAGGGCAGTTTCACAATCCTTACAATACTATAGCTTACTTATATATAATCTGAAATCTTCCCCATTGGCTTGGTTTAGAAAAGGATTTCATGGTGTCTTCTAATGAAGCCCTAGAG
>VZQC01001071.1:1980497-1995713 GCA_009823505.1 Rhizomys pruinosus | reverse complement strand
CTCTTCCGCAGATTGTTCCCTAGGCTTAGAAAAGGGGCACAGGTGGATGAGAAGCAAAACACTCTACTTTCTCTGGAGCTGATGTCTTGGTCTCTAGTCAGTTCTGGCTGTTTTCTTTCATGGGCTGCCAGCTTGTCCAGGCTTAACCTTTCGATCCTACTAATGAAGCACATGCAATTAGATATTTATCCTCTAATGGTTAGGAGATGTTATAAACCACACGAAGACCCTGCCATACTTGACAGAAGAAAATGTAGATCATGAATTGAATTGACATACCATCCAAACATCTGTGTCTATACCAAAGTAACCTACCATAACAATTAGTACTGTTTAAATACCCATATATCTAATTGTGTGTGCTTCATTAGTAGGATCGAAAGGCTATATATTATACTGTTTAGTGTTTCTTTATTCAATCATCCCTACAGCAAGATTTGAGTGTAAGTTTTATTTAAATTGTCCTATCATCTTGGTGTGTATAAGAAATTTCAATGATAACCCATGGCTTTTGAATAATCTGATTTATAGCCAAAGTAGTATATAAGCAGCTTGGGAGACAGCTTGGTACATTAGAGCATTTGCTAAGAAAGCCTTTGAATTTGGATCTCAAGCACCCACATAAAAAAAGCTGGGCATGGCTGTGTATGTGCACCTATAACCCCAGTGCTCTGGAGGCTGAGGAGCATGGAGATAGGATGATCCCTAAGGCTTGGTAGCCAACAAGTCTAGCTCATGGTGAGCTTCATGTTCAGTGAGGAATCCTCTCTCAATGGAATAAAATGGATAATAGTAGAAAATAGAAAACCTGACGTCCTCTTCTGGCACCTGTACTCACAATGGGAACACACCAGTGCATATACATTGTACATGAACATAAACTCACACACACACACACACACACACACACACACACACACAAGCATATAATCTCTATTACTCAGGAGGCTATGGAAGAAGGAATTGCAAATTTGTGGCCCGCTTGGGCTACAGAATAAGGTTAAACACAAAATGGCAGTTTAGTAAGAACTTGTCTCAAAATAAAAAAATAAAAAAGAAGGTGGAAATAAATTTATTTATTTATTTGATCTAGAATACATAAAACCCAGGGTTCAATGGGAAAATTTTTTGCTGCATATTCAGAAGGTCTCTGGTTGTTTCTCTTCACTTTTCATGTTCAATTTGTCATGACGACTGTTTGAAGCCCATGTTTATAGATTTAGCCTACACAGCTACAAACTTCCATAAGCTGATCTGGTCCTCACTAACCTCTGATTCTGTAATTTATCCTAGGTAGAAAACCAGAAAACAGAGTTGGACATGGTGATTCACGCCTACAATCTCAATTTTTGAGACTGCTTTGAGTTTTAGGCCAGCCTGGCCTACAAAGTGAGACCTTATCTCACAAAAACAAAAAGAAAAATAAAACCATCTGTCTCCATTTTTTTGAAGGACAAAAGTCCAAAAAAAAAAAAAATGACACACAAAACATTAGAGCTTTGGTGACCTCTTGTGGGATAATTTGCTAGCAGCCCATAAAAAATATTGATTCCAGAATAGAATTTAAGATAGGTTTTCTTTGTAAGATCAGGAATACAAATATGGTTTTACAAAGAGCAAAAGGCCCATTGCAACCTGAAAATGCCTGCACATGCATAAAATTACCAGTGAGGCGGTATTAAAAGCTGCATTAGACTATATTTGATCAGGAGAGATAACACATAAGCACATGCACAAACACACACACACACACACACACACACACACACACACACACACACATGCAGACTAGTGATTATCTAAATGTCCATAAGATAGGAAGGAACTTTACTGCAAGAAATCAACCCACAAGAGTTTGAGAAGAGATTACGAATTAAACAAACCAAAACTACCAGGAATAATTTAAGTGTGCAATAAAGGAACAGTTTTCATATTTAACAGCTAACATTATTATTGTCAGGCCTATAATAAGTATATTAATGAAATAAATGAAGACACCTTTTGCTTTAATTGCAGTTATAAATTATCCTTGATTTAAAATGGTTCAATATATAAATTTGTTGCTTTATTTTGGTACTAAAAGTACCTATACAACCATTCTGTTTTTCACTATCAATACAGGTTTCAGTAAAAGGCAACAGATATTCATGACTTTATCATAAAATAAGCTTGACATTGGATGATTTTTTTTGACCAACTGTAAACAATATAAGTGTTCTGAGCACATTTAAAATGGGCTAGGCTAAGCTCATATGCTCAGTAGATTGGAGACATTAAATGAAGTTTTGAGTTGGAGTATTTCAACCGCTTATGAGTTTATTAGGACATGACCCCATCATAAGCCAAGAAGTCTCTGTATACCTGTGGTTGATGGGGTGAAGAACTCATCAACAAAATAGCCACTGGTTTCAAATAAAAAAGGCAGAATTCTTCACCAAATAGACCAGGATCCCAGACAGTAAAGTAATCATCATGGGTATTCTTTGGTATCTAGCAGTTTAACTCATAAATCAAATTTGGTTTTTCTATCAGTTAATAATGAATCTTTGTTATATTTTAGAGACAGCCAAGTTTAAAAAATACTGTTACTGATTTGTTTTTCCAAAGATTTAGGCTTCTGCTATTCTTTTCAGTTATTTTTCAGTTCCCTGTCATTGAATTATTTTATTGTTCTTTATATATTAGAGATTTTAATGTCCTATTACCATATGGTAATCAAGGAAGAATTTTCATATAGTTCTATACATTCATTATCATTTGCATTTATTTATGTATTGCAATTTGTGCTTATTTAGTATAAAACATTTTTAAACTGGATTTGTATTAAAAAGAATTTATTTGAATTGATACATTTTGAAATAAGATTGTATTTCAGTGAAAAAATGCAACTTGATTGTTTGATATAATCTTGTTAGACAAGAAAATGTAATACAGATGAAAGATATATACAGAAGAAATGAACTTTTAAAACTATTAAACATAATGAGTAGAAAAATGGTTCTTTGTTCAGTCCTGTAGCATTAAAATAAAACATTCAGATTAAATTCCTTGTAGTGTCTTTTGTTCATTTTGCTCCACTTCTTCACTCACTTGATAAATTATGTCATTTATTTTATAGTTTCCATTGTAAGAAGCAAAAGTAGATTTTTTTCTGGTCAATGAAGCTAATGCTGATGCGTAATACTGACGGGGCGATCTGGTTCAACCTCTACTAAGTTAAACTAACATTTCTCCTATTTCAACAGTATGAGGAGGTGGTATTGATGATTCTGGATACAGCAAGACTGACAACTGATGGAGGCGATAGTTATCGCCAATACTTAAAAAAAATCAGTGATGGGGCTGCTATTACAGAGGACCCAGATTCAGTTCCCGGCACCCACAGGGGCCCTAACAACCATCCATCCATAACTCCAGTTCCAGGAAATCTAATGACCTTTTTGGACCTGACTTACATGGACACTACACAACACAGGTGCACTTACATATATGTAGGTAATACTCTCATACACATAAAATAAAATAATAAATAAAATATTTAAAATATTAATGCTGGCAAGATGGATCAGCAGGTTCAGGCCCTTGCCACCAAGCCTCATGCATGATCTGAGTTCAATCCTCAGGACTCACCCAGTGGAAAGAGAACTAACTACCCACAAGCTATCTTCTGACCTCCATCTGCATGCTGCGGCATGTGTGCACCCACACACGTAAACACAATAAACAAATAAATAAGTAAATAAATAAATATTAGAATATTAGAAGGCTAAGAAGAAATAAACTATAGTACTATACTTTTCTATTAGAAAAATGAAGTAACCAAAAGTGGACTGAAGTGAAGCAGCAGCCAGATCTAGACTGTGACAGCTTGGCAGAGTGCTTGGACTTGCACCACTGGCATTTCAGCAGAAAGTCTCTGCTTCCCACATGCCGGGGAACATCACTTGAGAAAGGGCATGTTTACAACAACAACAACAACAAAGACTGGGCCAAGGAACTGACTGAAATGGTGACCTTCTGCCTGAAACAGTAAACTTCTACAACAAAAATTTTAAAAGAGACTGAGAAAAAGATAAAAAACATGTTTGCCAGAATGCAAGAGCTGTGGTGGTGTGGAGGGGGCAAGGAACGGGGAATGGGTCTAGACTTGATTGGACGTTTTGTATGAAATGCACAAAGCTTCAATAAAAATTGGCTTTGGAAAAAAAAAAGAAAGGGCATGTTCTTCCCAAAACTATTTCCTCATTTATCAGACTTAGTTCTATGTTGGTTTGTTTTGTTTTGTTTTGTTTTGTTTTGTTTTGTTTTTTTGAGACAGGATCTCCCTGAAGCCCCAGCTAGCCCGGAGCTAACTGTAGACCAGTCTGCCCTCCGTCTCACAGAGATCTGTCTGCCTCTGCTCCCAAGTGCTGGGATTAAAGGTGTACATCACTAAAACCAGCATATTTCTATTGTTCTTAGTTAAGAAACCTAAAATCTACCTAGCAACTTGTTCCTCTTAGTTTCCGTCTCCTGTGATCAGTCCTGTGATCAGTCTCATGATTCTGAATGTAACAAGCTAAAATATAAAGTCTTGACATGTCAGAATACAGGCAAATCGAAGTACAGCTACCAAACACCCATTGAAAAGCTAAGAACCAAGTTATCCAATATAGGTGCACACATGTTAACAAGTTTTTCATTATTTATATTCACTCTAAACCTAGGTTTCAAGAGCTTATGCTTTGATTATAAACAATTAAGAATTATCCATGCAATAATGTTTTCTACCTGACAGGCCTGTAGTTCAACCTTGGAAGTCAGATATATTAATCATATATGTCTAGGTTTTCCAATTAAGATGTAAGAATAATTTTAATATTTAGTAATTTGTTTCTTCCTGGCTTGGAGCATTTATCTTGATTTACATTAAGTACAATACTTTAAATATCTGAATACCAAAAATAATGAAGTATTTGAAACAATTTAAATTTTTAATTACATGAACTCCCCAAATTAAAAAACAATAATCAAGAGATAGACACCCAAACACAATTATCTCTATATTTGCATATTTCCTTCTAACCTTCATCCAAAGGTAGTCTTATTTTTACATAGTTACAATGCATCTCATATAAGGTACATTACTTATATATTCTTCCTAAGTATCACTGTAGATAAGAATAATTTTGGCATATTGATATAATATCACTTATTAGTTGCTTCATGGCTATATAAGTTTCTTGCTATTTTTTATTGCCTGTGATGTTACAGTGGATATCATTATAGAAAAGCTTTAAAATGGGCTTATTATTGCCCATAATTTGTGCTACATCTCTCCCTCCCCTCCTTTGGTACTTTTATTTAAAATATATTTAATTGAATTTTTGTGAACTTCAATACATCTTGATCATGTTTAGACCTCCCCCCTGATTTGCATCCCCCCATGACCTTCCCACCAGATTACATGTATTCTGTCATATATATTAAGGCTTATCCAGTCAAGTTTGGGTCCCCAAATGCCCTTCTGTGTGAAATCAGCCAGTGGAACATGGTCAACCCATCTAGCATCACTCCCTTAAAGAAGACCACCTCTCAAATTCTCCCTCACCCAGCAGTGATCAGTTGCCAGTAGTTCTTCAGCTAAAGTTGGGGCTTCTTAGCAATTTCTCCACTTCTGTTCTGGGCTTTAGCCTGATTTGAATTTGCATGGGTCTTGTTCATGCTGTCACCATTGCTGTTAGTTCATATGAGCAAGTTCACAGAAGCCTGGAAAACTCTGTTTCCTTGTTGTCATCACCACCCCTTGCTCTTACAGTCTTTCTGCCCTTCTTCAACAGTGGTCCTTGAGCCCTGGATGATAACACTCCAAAAGATTTTACTTGGGAGAGTTTAATGAATGTTTAAGTGTACCAACAAGTTATGTGATGTACACAGAAGCTAGCAAAAGTGAGACTCCACTACTAACCCATTAGCCTTGAAGTGTAATGTCATGAGTCTGTCAAGAACAGGAACTGTGGACAGTTCCAATGATGAGCTCTGGCTGTTGAGGAATACAAACACTGTTAAATTGTGGTACAGTTGGAAGGGTGGAATAGTATGCCTCCCTCTCTTTCCTGCCTTCTCAGCTCATGCCATAACCTCAACTTGCTAAATCCGACAGAAGCTGAAGAAAAGGATGGGAAAAAGGAAAAGTGGAGGCGTATATGTTTGGGTTATGCAGTCCCCAAAGCAAAAAGAATGAACTGCCTGGGGAGTTGGTTGGTAGAAAGTAAATATCCCAGGAGCCCCATTTTATTAATTTAAGAATTGAAGTAGAACAATATTAAAGTACTTAAAATTTTAAATATTTATCAGCTCTCTGCCCCTTTCCTGCTTTATTTTACTCTATCATCTTTTATAAGACACTATTTTATCTATTTCCCATCTCTCTCACAAGAATGTTTCTTGAAAGTAAGAATTTGGTCTTTTTCTCCATTGCCATGACCATAATGTGTATTTCTCAAATGAATAAGTGTATTAAGAAAGAAGTGTTGGGGGCTGGAGAGATAACCTAGCAGTTAAGAGCACCGACTGCTCTTGCAGAGGACCCGGGTTCGATCCCCAGCACCCACATGGTGGCTGAGAACCATCTGTAACTCCAATTCCAGGAGAACTCTAGTTCCAGGGGAATCCGAGACCGTCTTCTGACCTCCGCGGCATTGCACAACACGGGTGCACAAACCTGCATGCAGACAGTACATTCATACACATACAAAAATAAATTTAAAAAAAAGAAAGAAGTGTTACTGGAGGTCTAGAGGAAGATTCTGCATACATATCTTTAAAAGTATAAAGAGACATCAAGGTAAGGAAGGTAAGGAATTTACTCTTGAAGGCTTAAATATAATTTTTCAAGCCAAAATCTTTGAACTTCAAACTTTTCTCAAATACTTTACAATATTCACAATAAATAAAACAAGGGAACTCAAATTTGATGTAATTTGTAAAGTTATGTCTACTTATCCATTAATAATAAACAAAGATTTTTCTTAGAATGCTACTAATGCAGTGAAATAAAAAGGCATAATTATAAAAGAAATGTTTTGTGAAGGAGTTATGAATCATATCGTTAGTGCTGTCACTTTCCTGTTACTTAAGTATCAAAGCTTTCCAAGCTTTCAGACGTTAGTGGTCCCACACAAAGTAGATGTATACTAGGCATCCAGCCAGTCTTGCCATATGCAAAAACATGAGCCAAAAACAGAACCCTAAGAGCACTGATATGTCGGACTATGAAAGGGGAAAAAAAAGTTGGACCATAGAAGGGTTTATCATGAAATCAAGAGGTGGTTTCAAAAAGGGCAGTCAGATGATACTTAAACTGGGAAGTTTAATTAAAGGCTAGGTAGATTTGAAAACACAAAGACTAGTTATGCTTAGCTATAATTTTTTAGAGTAGAGCTAGAGGAAAAGCCAGATTTTAATAGGTGAATGAATGAGAAGTAGAGCAGTCAAGAACTGGCTAATCTTCCACAGACACCAGCTAAGAAAGGACTCAGAAGGATTACTGGCACTAAAGAGGAACACAAATTCTAAGGCTTTTAGATGTGAGGGCAAAACTCTTTAGGAGAAGACAGATAAGGAGAAGCAAAGAAACTGAAGGCTTATGAAACCGTTAGAAAGCAGACAATAAGGAATTCTAATCAAGACCCCAGAAGACTGGGCCTCAAGAAGGAGAGAGACCTAATTTGCTCAGATTGGAGAAACAGTTAAGGATAAAATTCAAAATTGGAAGGAAGTTGTAGGTATTCAAATGTTTTCATTGTTAACATCTAAATATTCTCAAGAGAATAAAAGTTTGAAGCCAGGCATTTCAGAGCATGCATTTAATCCCAACACTTGGGAGGCAGAAGCAGGCAGATCTCTGAGAGTTCAATGCCAGCCTGGTCTACACAGCAAGCTCCAGGCCAGCTGGAGCTACAGAGACACCCTGTCTCAAAAACAAAACAAAAAAGTTTAAGGTACCAACAGAAAGCCAAGAAAAGTCTTAAGGAGATGATATGGTTTGAATTCTGTTTGAGAACAGAATCCCTCAAAAGTTCACGATACCCAGTATGTCAGAGTAAAATGCACTGAGACCTCTAAGAGGTGGCAAGGTGGCACTTAGAATTCCTCAGGTCACTGGAGAAACTGCTCTTAGAACGGATTAAGTGGTTCTTGTGTGTGTGTGTGTGTGTGTGTGTGTGTGTGTGTGTGTGTGTTTGATGTTTTTCAGCCTCTCTGTAGCCCCAGCTGTCCTGAAACCCACTATGTAGAACCGGGTTGGCCTTGAACTCACAGAGATCCACCTGCCTCTGCCTCCCAAATGCTGAGATTAAAGGCGTGTGCCACCATGCCCGGCTAAGTGGTTCTTATGAAACCTCTTAGCTCTCACAAGAGGGCATTGTACCAGCATGCCTGACCTGGTTCTCTGGCTTCTTGTTTAGTCATGTTATCTCTTTGTCCTACAAGTGTGCACAGCACTGTGATATCCTGACCACAGCCAGGCACCAGGCTTATTGTTACAGTAGAAGAAAGAAAGAAAGAAAGAAAGAAAGAAAGAAAGAAAGAAAGAAAGAAAGAAAGAAAGAAAGAAAGAAAGAAAGAAAGAAAGAAAGAAAGAAAGAAAGAAAGAAAGAAAGAAAGAAAGAAAGAAAGAAAGAAAGAGGAAGGAAGGAAGGAAGGAAGGAAGGAAGGAAGGAAGGAAGGAAGGAAGGAAGGAAGGAAGGAAGGAAGGAAGGAAGGAAAAGCCTAAAAGCCTTAAACTGATCAAAATAATAACAATCTCTGGCTTGGGTGGAACCTGAACTTTCCAGTTTTTCCAGATCACCTGGTAAAGAGAAAGATAATACCTAGAGCATTAGTGAGATGGCAAGCTGCCCTGTCCAGTATCCCTACTCCCTACAGCACTGTTTCCAAACCAGGTTACAGACCTGAGGTCTCTGTAAGCTTTTGTGAATTCTTGAGGAAAGCATGACCTCTCTTTTTCTTCTTTCTGTTTATTTTCTAACCATTGTAGAATGAATTTTATGAATAGATATAATCTAGACTAATGACTTCAGAAAACTCCAGCAAAACCATGTACTCTTGTGGCTTGTGGCTTGGGCACTTGATACTGTTTCCTGGGAACTTCAATTTGGTACTCTGTCCAAAAAGATAATTAATTAATTAATTAATTAATTAATTAATTAATTAATTAATGCATGTATGTATGCTTGAGAACTAACATATCGAAGTCCTGAAAGGCAACATATCCTTCTCTGTGGCACACAATGAAAATTGAGAAGGATGCCTGACCTTGGATAATTGAGATATTCTAGAACTATGGAATGAAAACCCAGATGGTCTGTTAAGATTAGAATGGAGCCAAACTTGTACTTCACTAATTGAAGCTGGAAAAATCATTTTGAATAAAATTATCTTATCAGTGGGACTTGACTTAAGAACAGAGTTCCAGAAACAGAGTTCCAGGTACAATTCCATTAACACAGTTGCAGGAGAAAGACAATTCCAAGAGTTATCTGGGGAATGAGTGTCCTCAGAGGTCAGACTCACTCTTAAAAATGAAATTTAAGAATCAGGGTTTTTGTTCAGATGATTGTAATGTTGGCCTAATTATGCCACAAACCATGACTTCCCTAACACTTGGGGCTGCCCCAACATCTTGAAAATTCCCTTCCGCTTTCTGCCATGTGGCTGCTGGTGCACCATGACATCACACAGCTCTATACCAGCATGGATTTATGGCATTTTCCTTCTCCCCTCCATTCTCCTCCTTGAGGCTGCTGCTGAGATTTACAGCTTGCCTGCCCTGAGAATTTTTTTTTTCGTTAAATTCTAATAAAATTGTCCTAAAGCTTCCATTCATGAGTCCATTCTTAAATTCTGCTATGAGTGAAACTAAAAACCCTTTAAGGAACCCCATTGTTCCATTCTATCATTACATTGGGATTATCCCTTTGATTTTCCAGAATTCTTTCTTTATAAGACTGGCCTGCCTCCAGTATTTCATTACAGTACTGAAGAATAGACTAATCTAAGGGAGGTACAGAAACTTTGAGAAGTTCTTGAGAAGAGTGCCAAGAGTTACTTAAGTGTGAAGAACAGAACTGTGAGACATTGAACTCTCTCAGCTTAGTTAAGCATGATATTCACCAAACAAAGACCACTCACTAGCACAGGCACATGCATGGAAAAGTCCAGGAAAATTTTGTGGGTGCTGATGCAAAACAGTGACTCCAAGAATCACTTCCCAGACCAGGAAAAGGCATTAAAGTGGTTGAAAAACTGATACAGTGAAGCCATGAAATATGTTAGGGCTCAGAAGAAATAAGGGAAGAGCTAGAAGCATGAAGTAGTGGGGTATAAAGGGTAACAAAGTTCAGAGCACATCCATGATTATCAGAGTTTGAGAAGAATACATGTGAAAGTCAACAAAGTTTGAAGTTGTGACTAGGTGTCAAGAGTCTTGGCAGGTGTCAAGAGTCTTAGCTGGAAAATGGTAGTGATTAGAAGGGTCTTCTTGAGACCCAGGCATTGTAAACCCAGCTACTTGGAAGGAAGAGCCAGAAGAATCACAATGTCATGGACTCCTTGGGGCAGAGAATGAATCCCAGACCAGCCTGTACAACTTAAAGAGACCCTATGGCAAACAAGCAAAGAAGCAAACAAACAAACAAACAAAACAGGTATAGGAATGACTTTTATGAAATGGACAGAATCTGGACTAAGGATATTTACTTAACCTCACAACCAGCAAGCTATTGAGCCATGTGCTCTTGTGAGCTGGGCACCTGACTTTGATCCCTTAGTACTCCAATTTTCCTTCCACCCAAGATAGTGAATGAATGTAGGTGTGCTTGAATTAAAAAATCAGAGCACCAAACACAGCATATTCATATTCATACCCTCACTGGCAACACTGAGAAAAATGCTTGCCATTGTGTATATGAGATATTTCAGGCCTAGACACTGAGAGGAAGATTGTCTAATAAGGACTGATTCAAGCTTGTAGTTCTCCAATTGATGCTGAAGAAATGGTTTTAAATAAAAGTATGGGTGAAACCAGGCTTGGAAGCACAGTTCTGGGAGACATCTGAAAGAATAGGTGTCCTACAAGTTCGGGTCCACTCTTAAGACCAAAGTTAAGAGTTAGGATATTTTTTATATTATTCCAAAATATGCATATATACACTCCACACATAAGTCAAAATTACAAATTCTGAAAATAAACTATAGGTCAGTTCCTAAACACATTTAGAGATTCACATATTAACAGTAAAGTTGCATGCAGGTATAAAGACGTGTAACTTTACATTCTTTTCTTTTTAGAATATGACTACATATCTTCCATCCATATATGGTAATTACAACGTGTGAATATAAGTGGTAGGACAATTCTAGAGCCCATTTAGAGATTCACATTGGAATAGCACAGTTGCTTTCAGATACAATGAAATATAATAATAAAATTGCAAAAATGTCCTAATAAATACGAGTTAGGATATTTATTCAGGTATGGTTGTAATGTGGTGCAGTAATACCACAGTTAGGGATGTGTTGTGGTGGTAGAGTACTTGCATATCACATGCAAAACTGGGTTCAATCCCCAGTTTGTCCCCAAAATAAATGAGATAAAATAATGTCTCAGAAGGATTTATATTTCAACTAGTCACTTAAATGACAAGAGTATACAGTTTTGAAATTATTCTAAAAATTTTTGGAGGTTCATTTGGTGTCAAATTCCAACATATGAGCATTAGATTTGAGATTATATAAGCCACACTCATCAGGGAAGTCTTGAATGGTGAAGCTCAGTAACCCCTACCTTTGTTTCCCACAGGTGGAAATGATGCTGTTTCACTGTGCTCCAGCTAAATTATCCTTTTTCGTTTTCTTTAAATTGGCCTTCTCAATCTCCAGGCCTCTGCTAAATTTTAACCTTATGGTAGAGCCTTTTCTAACTCCCATTACTAAGGTAGAATCCTTGCTATCATCTGCACCCCTCTCCTGAGTTTTCTTTTCTTCGGTATCATATATCTTTGCACTAGAATTTACTTTCACAAAGATGGAGTGCTTATTTTTTATTTGTTAATCTCTGTGCCTTCAGCTGCTGCAGTAGTGCCTGGTACTCAGAAGATGCTCAATGAACATTTGCTAAATGAATGTTCTTACTCACAGGCAGTAAAACTATTCCAAAGGATTTATGAGCCATGTTGCTTGTAGCATAATGGCAAATGACTTTGCAAGAGTAAAACTGGCCAAAAAAAAAAAAATAAAAAAAAAAAAAAAAAAAAAAAAAAAAAAAAAAAAAAAAAGTCAATCTAATATACCAGACCTCTAAATACATCAAGCAATAATCAGGCGATTTAATCACAGGTGTCCCTATTTAGCCCTTAAAAAGTTTAAGATAGGCAGACTCAGACACACACACACACAGCACAATACCTGCCAGCATGAGCCCAGCTTGTGGTGTGAGCAGACTACACCTGTGTCCTGCACAACAACAGCCTGCAAAAGACCAGGTGAGCACTACCTGCCTGGGTGCTTTGGTCATCCCTGTGCCAGTGGAGACTTGGTATCACCCAGGACGTTCCAACCTCCAGGTTCCAGCAATTGCCCAGCTCATGGCATGAGTTTGCCAACAGGGTACAGCAAACCTCCCCGCCCCTCAGCCTGGGGGAGCAGTGGTGCAGAGGATCTCTAGCAGGCGCAGTATTAGTGATTATAGTCTGTGTAGCAAACGTTAAGACACCAGAACCCAAAGAACAAATAGATAAGCAAATCTACATGCCAAACACACACACACACACACACACACACACAAAAAAAAAAAAAAACACATGGGAAAAGCTCATAATAAATCCCCACCAAACTCTACCAACCCTATAGAAGATTCCTACAACTAGATCCCCTGACGGAAACCAAGACACGGACTTTACAAGAACAGTTATGGACATATTCAAAGAAATTAGAGAACTAAGGGAAGAGAGTGAAAAACTCAAGAAGTATCAAGAGGGCAATAATGACAAACATTGTAAATAACTAAGGGGAGAGATTTAAAAACTCAAGAAGGACCTAGAGGGAGAAAATGCTGGAAAGAACTAAAGGCAGAAAATGACATACTCCAGAAGGAAGAGGAAATGCTGAAAAGATCCCAGGCCGAAATGAAAAAAGAAAATGAGCAATGAACCAAGGAGCTACAAGATAAGAATGACAGGCTCCAGAAGGACGTGGAAATACTAAAGAAATCACAGGATGAAATGAAAAAGGAAATTGAACATTCATCCAGTCAACAGGAAAGGATGGAGAAAAGCCTCAGAAGCAGAATGGAAGAAGCAGAAAAAAGAATATCAGACCTGCAGGATAACATGGACCAACTAGAATGCTTATGTAAAGATTATAAAAAATTTTTAAAAACACAAGAGTGGAACAACCAGGAAATGTGGGACACCATGAAAAAAACAAACCTCCACATCATAGGGATAAAGAAAGGAGAGGAATCCTAAGACAACACTATTGACCAGATCTTCAACAGGATAACAGAAGGAAATCTCCCCAAAAGGAAAAAAGGCAAACCCATACAAATACAAGAAGCTCATACCAAACAGACAGGAACAGAAAAGAAATTCCCTGCCCCATATAATTGTTACAGCACTAGATGCTCAAAACAAAGACAAAATACTGAAAGCCACAAGAGAAAAACAAGTTACATATGGGGGAAATCCATCAGAATCACAGCTGACTTCTCAGTGCAAACTATGAAAGCTAGAAGAATGTGGACCAAAGTATTCCCAAATCTAAACGACTTTACATGCCAACCCAGACTACTATATCCAGCAAAAATGTCAGTTATAGTTGAAGGAGAAAGAAGACTCTTCCACAACATGAACAAGATGAAAGAATATGAAAGAATACATGTCTAAGAAACCAACACTTCAGAAAATCCTGGAAGCAATCCAAAGAACAGAGGAAAGGAGCAACTATCCCTAAGCAATCAAAGAGAGAAAGCAACAAAAACATAAAAGAGTAAATACAAACCTAGACCAAGAATGCAAACAAAAAATAAGGTAAAAGGAAGCAACATACATCTCTCAATAATAACCTTAAATACTTATGGTCTAAACTCCCCAATCAAAAGGCATAGACTGGGAGAATGGATTAAGAAACTGAATCCTTCTATATGGTATCTACAAGAAACCCATCTCACCTGCAAGGACAGACACCACCTTAGAGTGAAAGGATGGAAAAAAATATTCCAAGCGAATGGTACCAAGAAATAAGCTGGAGTGGCTATTCTAATATCAGACAAAATAGATCTCAAAATAAAACTAATCAGAAGAGACAAAGAGGGCCATTATATCCTTGTCAAAGGAACAAAGAACCACAAAGACTTCACAATACTAAATGTCTATGCACCAAACTCTGGTGCACCTAACTTTATAAACACTACTCTGGAGGACCTCAAGACACAGATTAATCCTAGCACACTAATAATGGGGGAATTCAACACCCCAATGAGCCCCTTGGATAAATCAACAGGACAAAAGATGAACAGAGAGACATCAGAAATGAACACTACAATACACCAAATGGACCTCACAGACATCTACAGAATATTCCACCCAAACACCAGAGAATGTACTTTCTACATGGCACCTCACAGAATATTCTCCAAAATCTACCACATCCTGGGGCACAAAAGGAATCTCAACAAATACAAAATGATAGAAATTATTCCATGCATCCTATCAGACAACAGTGAAATAAAGCTCAATATGAACACTAGAATAAGTCCAACTAGCTACAAGAACACTTGGAGACTAAAGAACACAACCCTGAATAATGAATGGGTCAGGGAAGAAATAAAGAGTGAAATAAAAGTATTCATGGAACTGAATGAAAAAGATAATACAACACAACAAAACCTTTGGGATATTTTAAAAGCAGTCTTGAGAGGAAAATTTATAGCCCTAAGTGTCCACATAAAAAAAAAACAAAATAGAAAGGGAACAAATAAACAATCTAACACTGCAGCTAAAAACACGTTAGAGACAACAACCCTGAACCCAAAAGACAGGAAGAAATCACAAAAACCAGAGCAGAAATCAATGAAATAGAAACAAAGAAAGCAATACATAGAATCAATGAATCCAAAAGTTGGTTCTTTGAAAAAGATAAACAAAATAGACAGACCTCTAGCCCAGTTATCAAAAA
>VZQC01001071.1:1901636-1978933 GCA_009823505.1 Rhizomys pruinosus | reverse complement strand
GAACTGAACGATATGATACACCAAATGGATCTCATAGACCTCTACCGAACATTCCATCCTAATACCAGAGAATACACTTTCTACTCAGCACCCCACGGAACATTCTCCAAAATCGACCACATCCTGGGACACAGAAGAAACCTCTACAAATACAAAAAGATTGAAATAATTTCATGCATTCTATCAGACCACAGTGCAATAAAGCTCAACATCAACACCAGGATAAGCCCTACTGCCTCATTTGTGAATGCTAACACCAAACCCCCCAGATGAAAGGCAAGCTGAACAACATTGTTATATATTTCTGTTTATCTGAAAGCAACTGTCCTGTTATAATGTGAATCTCTCAACTGGCTCTAGAATCCACCCACCACTTATTTTCAGACTCTGTGATTACTGTATATGGGTGGATAGTATGTATCCATATTTTGGAGTAATATAAAATTAATGGAGGAAAATGTGAATTCCTAAGCATAAATAAAAGACTGAGAGAAAGATGCAGGACAGTTATGGCAGAATGCATGATCTGGGCTGGGGTGGGGAGAAGGGAAAGGGGAATATGCATGAACTGAATTGAAAAAGGATGTCTGAAATACACAAAACATCAATAAAAGGACCAAAAAAAGAAAAAAGTTTAAGATATGAAAAAAATAAAAAATTAAATGTTTAAGATATGCATTTCTATATACCATAATGCTATTTCTACTACATTTTAATAAATTTTAAACTCCAAAAATATGTCCATCCCTTACTATGTCCAAGGGAATTAATGACCATGAAGATTAAAAAGATTTTCCTTTCAATGAGTTCACATATTCAAGGAGGAGGTATTTGCATAAGAGTGGTATGACCAAAATACTACTGAATCAGTGGTTGTGTCTTGCCAGGAACTATTTGCTTCTGTTGAGACTCGGTCTTCCCTGTGTACCCACTGGTGACTGCACCAGGCTCCAATGTATGGTTCTAATAGAATCATGACCCAGATGACCCTGGTGGCACAAAACAAAACTAAAAGTCATGAATCCTTGAAAGAGACTGGAAAGGGGGAGTAAGGGAGAGAAAATCAGATTCAGTATACATGTATGTATTCATGAAATTGTCAAAACAAACTGAATTAGTAAGAAAAATGTGATTGGAATAGAGGAATTCATGTTGCATTTTCAGCCGGAGACTCCTAGTCTGGTCTTGGGACCACCATTGGCCCTCAAGCATCAGCTTCAGCAACATTGAAATGGGCTAATAATACCTTTCTAAAAATATTTTATTACTTTTTTATTTATTTACTTTGTGCATGCACATTTGTGGAGAGAGAGAGAGAGAGAGAGAGAGAGAGAGAGAGAGAGAGAGAGAGAGAAGGCATGTGCCATGGTATGAATGTGGAGGTTAGAGGAAATCTACTGGACTTGGTCCTCTTCTTTTTTGTGGGTCCAGGGAATTGAATTCAGATCACTGGGCTTGGCAGCAAGCACCTTTACCCCATGTATTAGTTAATTTTCTGTTGCTGACTGAGGGAACGAATGGAAAGATGAGTTTATTTGAACTCAGGTTCCAGGTTACAGAAGGATAAGAGTCCAGCATGGGGAAGAGGCAGGGGGAGGAGGCAGGGGGAGGAGGCAGGGGGAGGAGGCAGGGGGAGGAGGCAGGGGGAGGAGGCAGGGGGAGGAAGCAGGGGGAGGAGGCAGGGGGAGGAGGCCAGAGCAGGAAGGCGCAGCACTCACATCTTCAAATACGTACAAGAAGCAGAGATTTACTGGTAAACCAGCAAGTCTTAAGAACTCTTTAAACAACACTGCCAGTGACGTGCTTCCTTCTGCAAAACCGCACACTTCTAAGACCACCCAAAACACCAACAACTGGGAACAAAATGTCCAAATACTTGGAGCCTAGGGGGCATTATCATTCAAGCTACTGTACCTGATAACCCATCTTGTCAGCCCCCCAAAGAATTTTTCAAAGGACTGTATTGCAGATTAAATGAAATAAACACTATAAAGTGCCTCACAAAATACCAAACATTTAATAAAGATTCACTAGATGCCAACTGTTACTACTTCCATTTCCGGCCAAAGAATTCTCTGGTTCAATTCACTGCTATAACTCTCTTTGCATAAAGTTGAAAATATAGTGTCTGGTATGCCTCTTATAATTACAACCCCTTCCTATTATATGATTCATTTTATAAGACAAAATAATAATTGATGTATGAACTTCATGATATATGCCTCAATAACTGAGAAAATTCTCATTCACTGACTGGGTCCAGTAGTGCAGACCTGGCATGCCAGCTTCTGGAGAAGGATTCAAGTTCAAGGCCTGCCCATCCACAGAGTGATTGAATTCAAGCCTGGGCTGAGCAATTCAGTGAGATGCTATCTCAAAATAAATGGCAAAAGGAAGGCTAGGATTATAGCTCAGTGCTTTCCTAGCATCTATGAAATCATAGATTCAATACTAAGTTAGGTGGATGGAGAGAGAATTAATGAATTATTATTCATAAATTAACACAGTTCAGTAATAAGTAATATATGTTACTTAGCAGCTCTCCCTATGAAGGAGTACTTTTACTAAAAATGGAAAATCATTTTTGAAGCTGGAATTTTTATTAATCTCTGGAATATTAGCCATGAGAGTTTTAATCATGACTGCTTAGATCACTTATCTTGAGAAATGTCTAGCATACAATACTATTTGCCAGTGCAGTTCAAGAACAGATATCTTATTCTACAACATTATCTTTCGATCTATTAAATGCAGTCTCTCTACATGTCTGGGCCAAAAAAAGAGTCTTGTAGAGCAAAATGCTATCTAAACTACTGGAATTATGTCAGGATAACCTAAAACTTAGATCAAGAATTTCTTGGGAAAGATGTCTTCCTGAACAGCTGTAGCTTTTAACATTTACAGATGTAACATTTGAAGTATAAAATCAATTAAAAGGGTTGGTTGGAACATTCCATATTTTGATCTATTTTCTACTAATATACACCTGGAAAAACCCCCAGAAATTCTGAATTGTTCAAGTGTATAATTAAAATTTAGTACCAGAAAGCTTCTGAAAGAAGTTTAAAAGTGACCAAGTTGGGCTGGTTCTTGTCTTATCCACATATGCATAAATTCTATTTTTCATATAGTAAGAATATTAGAAAATGTAATGTATTGCATGATGACTATAACTACGAAACAGCATTTGTTATCCAAAAAAAAAAAGAAAGAAAGAAAGAAAACTGATTTATTCCAGGCATCATTTAACAGAAATGGCACATCAAAAAGTAGTAAAATGTTATGAGATATTTTTATTGGAAATAAAGTTCACATATTCTTTCAAAGAAAAAGAGTTGGAAAACTGAACATCTTTAAATGTCCTCAAGATTAATAGTAAGGCACTCTGAACTTACCATGTCACAGAATAGTGGGGAACATATAACTTAATTACAGGCTGCAAGTACCATACTATGGTTTTTGAAGGCAGTTTTCACTATGGCCATTTATTCAAACAATATTAGATTCCCACCCATAATAATGTTTTATTTCATCGTCCTGTTTGAACCAAGTTTAAGCACACAGCTGCGGCATGTAGAATTTCTAAGACACAAAGTCCAGTTTCATGAGTTTGGACTTTCTATTCCATATTAGAATTTATTTTTTCTGGAAAGGAAAAAATCGTTATAACAGCATCTGGTCTAGTGCCATGACCGTAGTAGAAACATAATAAATATTTATCACTGTTGAAGTTAGAAGAACCATTGATCTTCACCCTGCAGGACATGTTGGATTAGGACCATATTGCTTGCAAAAAGCATAAACATTGGGTGCAGCATTTAAATCTTAGGCAATTTATGAAAATGACTATTTTGCAGGAGGCCTAATATTCTGCAGAAAAGGTAAAATGTTACTAATAACTCTGATTAAGATACATCCTAATCTAAAGAATTGTTCAGGGAAGCAGATTGTGCAGACTGCTGGAAATTCTTACTCTTTGGTGCTACGATCTGATTGTTGTTGGCAGGAGAGACAGGAGAGAACTCCAGCTGTGGCTCGTAGGAGGGAAGTAAGCCAAAATTACTTGGGGGGGGGCAGGGCAAGCCTTGTGGATATGACTATCAAGCTCCCCCAATCTCACATCCAAGAGAGAATAATCTTGAGTGCAAACAGATTAAGGTTGGTAGTCATCATCTGGAATGATCCAGAAGGGAGCACAGCACCGGGAATGGGTTACTATCTGATGATGATAGTTTCTTGCTTGGAGTGGGAGGAGTTGTCTGGCTGTAATAAGGCCTTCATCAGTGGACTGCAGAGGGAAGAACACTGGGCTAATATCCAAGTCCCCTGGAGAGAAGAAGTTGGCAAGACTAGTTGGCTTCTCAGGCTCAGATAATCCGGCATGGGTTCAAGGCTGGAATCCATTTCCAGCAGAGAATGATGTGCAAATGAAGAACAGAGGCAAGAGTCTAGGTGTACAGTGAGTTAGGGTCAGGAAAGGGAAGCTTAATATTGGTGGCCACATATATGTTTATTTAGGACTCAATAGCAGTCTTAGGATAGCAAATGAATTCCAGACTCTATTGATAGAAATGGGACTCTATCTTTTTGCCATACATGAGTCCCATTTGAGTAACACTTGATGGTGCTCTGTCTGTAGTTTGAAATCTTGTGGCATCAGCTGTTGGGTATCACTAAGCAAGAACTGTCAGTCTGAGACATTTTTTTTTTAGCCCTGGAATAAACGTAAATTAATCTGAAGCTATATTAACATCATTTGTTCAATTATATAATGAATACCAGCTCTTCAAAATGAGTCTTTTCTACATGTATACCATGTGCTTAGCTGGTATACAGTTAGAATTTCAATGTGTATTTGTTGAATTAAAGATGAATCAACCAAACACTAAGTATTGCTGTGGGATTGGCAAAACTTAGAGACATCTCTCTTTTCTCATTATCTTCACTTCATTTGTTTGCAGATCACCATGATACTGCAATTTCCTATCTACTATAGACAGAGGTGCCAAAGGATTTTCTATGTTTTTGTCAATTATAAAGGTAAATTTGACCATTTTATTGGATCTTATTATGAAAACCAAAAAGCCAAAACTGTATCCATTCAATTGAATACTGTGGGTCCAGATATATGGTCTAACATTATCTTGAGTGTTTTTGTGATGGGAATATTGAAATAAATACAGCACATAAAGCAGATTTATCTTTCTAACATTGGTGGGTCTCAATAAATCAGTGAAAGGCCTAAACAGAGCAAAAAGACTGATTATCTCATGAACAAGAGGGAGCTCCTACCTCAACATTCAAGCTGAGATTGCATTTATCCTGCCTTTGGATTCAAAACAAAGCAACAGCTCTTCCTAGTTATTGGGCAGCAAGTCTTTGAACTGTAACTACACCATGGATTCTCCTGAGTCTCCAGCTCACTGCAGCTCTTGGGACTTATCCTCCATAATCACATAAGCTAAGTCCTTCTCAAATGTACATATAATGGCTCCTCTTTCTCTGGAAAATATTTCTATACAACTAAAAATATTAGTTTTACTAAGAGTTTTGGGTCCAACATTGGCTTTTTTGCAATAAATGATCAGTTATAGAATCCAGGAGCTCATAGCCCAGTTTGCCATCTATTGTTTCAGTTTACACTGAGTAATTTATAGACAGAAGTCTATTGCTTAAAGTTTGAAAAACTGGAAGGTCCTAACATAAGTCATCAGAGGACTCTGTGCCTGCTGGGAGTCCAGTTTCTGCTTAAAGATGGCAATTTGTTGCTGTGGTCTAAAATTTAGGAGACAGATTACATCCTCATACAGTAGAAAAGGCTGTGCTGGCTTATCTAACTGCCTCATTAGCGCAAAAGAGATTTAACCTTAAGATAGACCTACATACAGTGTTAAGCTATCGTTGAAGTTGTGAGCTCTGTAAATAAATTTAGAGCAGAGGTAGCTCCAGTGAATTAGTACAGATGCCTGGGTCCTAAATTGAAAATTATTCTGAGCATATAGCTGAGCTTCCGAAGAACAAATGTTCTGACTAGTGACCATGGCCAAGAGCAAAATTACAGTATATATGCCACTTGTTTCTACCCATAACCAGAAAATTGAAGCCTCAACCATGGAAGAGAAGTAAAAATATTTGAAAAGGTAAAACCAGAAAAATGTCATAATGGCCAGCTTTGAATCAGTTAATGACATTTCCTTTCTGTTATGTTGTTTCTGCTTGCAGTGAGAAGTGTCAAACTGCTGAATGCTTATTGTTACCATGGAAACCTGAAAGATTTGCCTATTTTACATAACCTGGCTTAACCAGCACTTTCTCAAATTTTAGTTTAATTTGATTTATTCAGAGATTGCCTACTAAAAATTCTTCTGAATATAGGTCAAAATTAAGATTGTGGCCTGCCCACACATATTTATCTTCTCTTTTTCCTAATAATCTAGTAAACTTTCACAAAGGAAGCCAACACATATATCCTGGACATAAACACATATATACACATAAAATAAATAAACATATTACAAATTGCTAAGACAGAAGGAAAAAACACATGTGAGAATAATAATGAGGCCACAGAAAGCAAGCCCTTAGTAGGCAACACATGCCAATGCAATTCTTAGAGGGTAAGCAGTAAGAATAGTGGCAGAGTGAACTAGATGAAGGGATCCAAGGTAAGCCTATGACTTACCCCAAGTAACCTGTGAATGCTACCTTACCTGGAAAGTCTTTGTACATATCAATTAAGTTAAAACTCTGGATATGGCTGGGGGTGGTGGCTCACTCACACCTTTAATCCCAACACTAGGCAGGCAGAAGAAAGCAGATCTCTGTGAGTTCAAGGCCAGCATGGTCTACATAGACAGTTCCAGGCTAGTTGGGGCTACAGGGAGACCCTATCTCAAAAAGACCAAAACAACAACAACAACAAACTTTGGATATGATCGTAGATTTTTGGGGGCTGGCTCTCACTACAATGACAATTGCCTCTATTGGAAATGGACAGAGTAGATGAATTACACAGAAGAGTGTCCACTGAGACACTGGCAGAGGCAGAGGATGGATTAATGTGGCTACAAGCCAAGGAATGTCAATAGTCACCAGAACCCGGGTGAGACCAAGAACATACTCTTGACTAGACCCTCTGAAGGGAGCATGGCCCTGCCAATTCCTTCATTGTTTATTTCTGGCCTCTAGGCTCATGAAAGAATACATTTTAGTTGTTTAAACTGCTGTGTTTGTGAGGATTTCTTAGGGTAGTCATAGAAAACCAATGCAAGCCATGTCAAGAACCTGAAAAAAATCTGCCCTTACAGAAATTCAGAAATGCATAGAAAATACCAATTAAAAGAGGCACTAGGCCCTGGAGTTACATTATAATCGCTCCTCCCACTTTAATTTTTTTGATTTATTTATTTTTATATTTATATGCATGAGCATTTTGCCTGAATATATCTAAGTGTGACAGTGTCATGCAGCACCTGTGGAGGCCAGAAAAGGATGCCGGAATCCCTGGAACTGGAGTTATGGACAGTTATTAGTTGCCGTGTGGGTGCCAGGAACAGAACCCCGGTCTTCTGCAAGAACAGCCAGTGCTCTTAATCACTAAGAAATCTCTCCAGCCCCTCATTGCTTTGTTTTTCTTTATTTTTAAACAAGTGACAAGTAACTAAGAATTCCCAAACAGGATCCAGAGAGATGAAAAAGAAGAGTATTTTTTTAAAGACAAGAAAGTTGAAATAATTCAAAGAATAGGAGAGAATAAAAAGGAAGGCTATTTATCAAATATATTCACAGATAATCATGTAAAATAAACACTTGTTACCTTTTTATTCTAAATCCTTTCCTGGTTGAGATATTGCAACTATATCCAGTTGATTATTGATTCTATGTAGGTTCTGGTAAAAAGAGATCGCTGAGAGTAAAACACTGCTAGGTCAGTAAGGGGGTAATATTTTATTTTATTTAGTTTTTATTTTAAGCCAGTTCATTGAAGGATGTCTGCAACATATTTAATGATACAACTTGATTAATTTGGAATTATATTTACCTGTAAATCTATCACCACCATTGAAGCCATAAATTTGCCCCTTCCCTTCCAAAGTAGCCTCTTACTTTCATCTTTTATAGACAGAACATCTGACAATTCTACTTCTCACTAAACATTAAGGATACAATATAGTATTGTTATCCGTAGGCACTACACTCATGGTAGATTTCCTATGCACCTGAAAACTTTGTATTCTTTAATCATCAGTCACCTCCACATTTCTCCTTCTCCCTGATTCCTGGTAGTTACTAGTTTACTCTAGCTCCTGTGAGTCTTTGGAATCATTCATATTTGTCTTTCTGTGTCTGAGCTATTTCAGTTAGCATAATGTCTTCCAGATCCATCTATGCTGTCACAAATGGAAAGATTTTATTTTTCCAGGGGAAAGAGTAATCCTTGTGTGTATAGCCATGTTTTCTTCATATAACCCACTTGTCAATGGACATTTAGGTTAATAACAACCCAGAACAACCAGTAGAGCAAAGAAGAAGACAAAACGGAAATTTAAAAACATCTTGAGCTACGTATGGAAACAGAACATACAAAATTTATCAGAATAAAAAAAAAACATTTTAATACAGAAGTTTATGGCTTATTTCTATGCTTAAGATGTAAGAAAAAATATGTCAAATAAAGAACTTAATTCTGTATTTTAAGGAAATATCAGGGTGGTACAAAAGTAGTTTTGTTTTCTGCATTGTTGAAATTTGTCAGCTGGGATTATAATAAATATGGTTAATAAATATGGCTATGTTATACATCATTTTAATGACCATTTCTCACCTTCTTTGGTTAGTGACTTATTACTTGATATTTATTTTATACTATGTAAATGATGTTAGACAAAAATTAAATTTGAATATCCTTATTCAGTTTAAAATGTGTTCTAAAATAGTGGAGACAACCTGTAAAACCAACAATATACTTTGTGCAAGAACTGCTAATGAGGGGGCATACAGAGAGTGCAGTGGTGGTTTTCCAAACCTAAAGAGAGCCTTGACGATGAGTAATGTAGTGGCTGGTCATCAGAAGTTAGCCATGGGGGCTGGAGAGATGGCCTAGCAGTTAAGAGTGCCGACTGCTCTTACAGAGGACCCGGGTTCGATCCCCAGCACCCACATGGCGTCCGAGAACCGTCTGAAACTCCAATTCCAGGAGAACTCCAGTTCCAGGGGAATCCGACACCCTCTTCTGACCTCCGCGGCATTGCACGACACAGGTGCACAAACTTACATGCAGACATTCATACACATACAGAAACAAATAAAATAAAAGAAGTTAGCCATGACAAAATGAGAGCAATCTTCAAAGCTTGCATTAGTCACTTTTCTGTTGTTGTGATAGAAACACCATGACCAAGGCAGGGAACTTATAAAATGTTACAGTTGATGGTTCGAGGGGAATTAGAGTCCATCGTGGTGGGAAGGCATGGAGGCAGGAGGTGCTGAAGCAGGAGCAGGAAGCAGAGTTCACATCCTCAAGCTGACACAGGAAGCAGAGAGCAACTGGAGATTGGCAGGGCTTCAAGAACTCTCTGAGCCCACCCCCAGTGACCTGCTTTCTCCAGCATGGCCACACCTTCTAAGACCTCTCTAAACAGTGCCACTAACTGGGGAGAAAATGTCCAAATACACTGGGTGTGGTGGCACATGCCTTTAATCCCTGCACTCCAGAGGAAGAGGCAGGCGGATCTCTATGAGTTCAAAGCCAGCCTGGTCTACATAGCGAGTTTCAGGACAGCTGGGACTACAGGGGACCCCGTCTCAAAGAGAAAAAAAAAGTCCAAATACTTGGAGCCTCTGGTGGACAATCTCATTCAAACCACCATACATGCCTTCTTACAATTACACTAGATTGAGGGAAAAACTCAGCATGGGACATTCAATGGTCATTTAGCATTTGGAGCAAATCCAGGAGGTAGAAAAGCATATTGAGTGCTCATGAGGAGACCAAAAATTTTTTTAAATTGTTATGGCCGGGCGTGGTGGTGCACGCCTTTAATCCTAGCACTTGGGAAGCAGAGGCAGGTGGATCTTTGTGAGTTCAAGGCCAGCCTGGTCTACAGAGTGAGTTCCAGGACAGCTGGGGTTACAGGGAGACCCTGTCTCAAAAAGACCAAAAAAAATTGTTATAAACTATTGCCTTATCTTATTCTATACAAAATGAAGATTCCTCTTTTTCAAATATCTATTCTCTCTCTCTCTCTCTCTGTCTCTCTCTCTCTCTCTCTAGGCATGTGTATGGGAGTGCCCATGGAGGTCATCGAGGGTGACAGATGCTCTGGAGCTGACGTTAGAGGAGGTTGTGAGGCATCTGAGAAGTGAACTTGGGTTTTCTAGAGGAGCAGCAAGTGCTCTTAATTGCTGAGCCACCAGGACCTCCAGCCCCAACAAATCATTTCTTGCCCAGACTGTGACATGTGACAGGACCTGGATCATATTCAACAACCAGCAGTGACCACCTTAGTGGCTGATGGAGAAGAGGCACTTCCCAAAGCCAAACTCACACCAAAAAAAAAAAAAAAAAAAAAAGGTCATGGTCACAACACATGGTCTGCAACTGCAACTGGTAGCTTTTTGAATCCCAGAAAAACTATTACATCTGACAGTGTGCTCAGCAAATCAATGAGATGCATCCCAAACCACAGCACCCGGCAGCTGGCTTCAGTCAACAGAAAAGGCCCAGGTCTTCTCCAGAACCACGTTTGATCTCAAGTTGCACATTCAGTGCTTCTGAAGTTGAAGGAACTAGGCTACAAAGTGTGCCTTTTCCACCATAATCATCTGGCCTGCCACCAAGAGACTCCCACTCGTTCAAGCATCTCAATACCTTGTTGTAGAGAAAATGCTTCCATGGCAAGCGGGATGCAGAAAGTGCTTTCTGAAAGTTCATCAGATCGTGAAACATGGACTTTTATGGTACAGGAATAAACAAGCTTATTTCTCATTGGCAAAATTGTTTTGATTGAAATGATTCCTATTTTGACTGACAAAGATATGTTTGAGCCTATTATAATGATTTAAAATTCATGGTATGAAACTGTACTTCCTTTTGCATCAATCTAATAGAAAAAGAACAAACCATGGCCTGAAATTAGGAGAAAGAACTATCAAAGATTAGAGCAAAATTAAGTGAAATAAGCACTTAGAAAACAGAAAAAATAAACAAAGTTCATTTGTCTTTGAAATATAAAGTTGACAAGCCATCATGTACAAGAAGAAAAAACATTTAAGCAAATAAAGCTGTGACAAAAGGGAAGAGATTAAAACAATAATCACAGGAATACAAAGAACTCAGAGGCTGCTGTGGGCATTCTGAGCAAATACATCTGATAACCTCAAAGAAATGAATAAGTTCCTAGAAACATACCAAGATTGAAATAAGAGGAATAAGAAACCAGAACAGGCCAACAGTAATGAAAGGCTTAGGAGATCATTTCCTAGGTGCCAACGCCAATGTTTTCAGATACTTCCAAAGCAGTGAACCCAAAGGAACACTCCCAGGGACATTTTACAAGGCCAGCCTTGCTCTGGTGCCAAAGCCAAACAAGGACGTTACAAGGAAAGAAAATTACAGGCTAATATCCCTGGTGAATATAGATGCAAATATCCTCAACCAAACACTAGCAAACCCAATCCAACAACTCTTTCAGAGGATTGTACAGGACAGATGAGAGATGCTTTCACCGTAGTGTAATTTCTCTCTCCCCTGGCTTCTAAGGGTCAGTCCAGTTGCCACAGCAGCAGGCTGTGTTCCTATGGCAAGCAGGGCCTCTCTAGGCTTCTTCCTTACACTGTCTAAGTTCTTTCCTTATTCACCTTTCCCTCTGGTCCAGGAATGACAGCTGCTTTCTACACCTGCTATTTTTGCATACCATATGCTTCTGTGTTAGTAACTAATGCCTCTTTTACTTGGCTCATTATTTATTTTGTTCTCAATTATTTTCTCTATTCAAATCACTAGTGTGATTTTTGTACTCTCACTGAATCCTGACTAATGGAACACTCAGTAAGAAATTGAGTTTTAAAATCTTATAAAACTGAACATTAGAGATCAGATAACTCTTAGAAGTTATAAATAGGTTTATTAATAAGATGCATAACAGAGGGAAGACTCATAAATTCTTCTAGAAAACAGAATAATACATTAGAGATAGAAAACTTGGGAGGCGATGGTGTGATAGAAGAAGAGTGAGGGGCAGCACAAACAATTTCTTACAAAGTCACGTGTCAAGAGATAACATGTACAGTTGATTAAAAATAAGGGTTAAGTGTATTATTTAAACATACAAAGGTAACCAAAAGAAAACTACACATGGTAATTAAAATGCATAAAGATAACAAAAGAATAATATGAATTTAATGCTTTAAATGTATCAAACCACTTATCCCCATAATAATTAATTCTACAAAAATGGACAATTTTTATGCCCATTTTACCAATGAGGAAGGTGAGGCTCATAAATGTAACTTGCTTGGGTCACAGCTGGTAATTGAACTACATATAAAGGGCATGGATGAGTGTCCACAACGTACCTTTCATCTATCTAGAACATAAGCAAACTGAAATATGGCCTTTAATGACAGAAAGGGGGTATTGGTGCTATATATCACTTAAAGGGACTCTGGAGGTTCAGATACTATTCTATACTCCATTCATTAAACTAGAAACTATGTTATTCAACCATGACATCAAATACATCTCATCAACTATAATAAATTCAAGCTAGAGCTGGGGATGTAGTTCATTTGGTAGAGTGCTTGCCTAGCATGAGTGAAACCCTGGGTTGAATCCACAACACCGCTACATAAAACCGGGCATGGTTCTGCATACCTATAATCCAGCACTCAGGAGGTGGGTGCAGGAGGATGAGAAGTGCAAGGTAATCCCCAGAAACATAGTCAATTTGAGGCCAGCTTGGCTAACTGAGACTATGTATCAAAAATAAATACACAAATGTAACATATTGTTGTAATGTGAGGTCTTAACACATCCTTTCACCAAGATCTTTGAAATACAAGTTGTGATGTGTGTGGCTATGCTGCCCTCTAGTGCTCATTGCTTCTGAAGTTTAGAAGGAGCATATGTTAAAATGGATGAGGAGGTAGAGAAGGAGGAGGAGGAGGAGGAGGAGGAGCAGGATGCTGGAGGCGGAGGAAGGGGAAGAGGAGGGGGAGGAGAAGGGAGAGGAGAGGGGAGGAGGAGGGGAGGAGAAGGGGGAGGAGGAAGAGGATTATTCAATTCTTCCTCTGCAGCAGTTACTGTTTGCCATGAAGGCTTCCGAGCCAAAATGTTTTCTTAATAAAGAGGTATCCATATGCAGGTAACAAACCCAAAGAAAACTTTATAGACCATGGAAAGCTCAGTGAATTCTGGTCCAGTTTATAATTATAGGTTAATGTGGTTTTCTTAGCATTTTGCCCCACAGAAAGCATATAACAAAGAAAATTATTTCAAGAAATCATCTAAAACTGAACTGACAATCACTACTACAAAATAATTAGCATTAATGTATAGAATTGAAAGAGAATGAATCCTCTTTTGCTTGGTATGTCAAAGAGATATCCCGGGGGCCAGAGAGATGGCTAGTAGTCAAGCACTGGCTGCTCTTGGAGGGGACTGAGTTTCAGTTCCCAGTACCCACATGGAAGCTAACAACCATCCCCAACTGCAGTTCAGGGAATCTGATGACTTCTTCTGACCTCTACAGGCACTACATGACATGGCTACACCTACCTACATACAGGAAAACCACTCATACACATAAAATAAGAATAATAAATAAAATTTCAAAAAGAGATACCCTAAAAGGAAAATTGAAAACCAGTTAGAAATTCTGGCGGAGTTATATCATTGACCCCACTGAAAGGCAGAGGAAACTGTCAGGCACAAAGAGAAGACAGAATGGGAACAAAGATAGTAAACAAGCAGTTAGAATATTCTTACCCTGGGAGCATCCGCTAATAGCAAGAGTATAGTATTAGAATGAAATACAATTCTAGAATATAGGCTCTAAGACCTTGCTCGGCATGGGAACAAAAGTGCTTATATGAATCTAGAACTCTATAGACTATAGCAGGAAGGGAATCAGGGAAGCTTATTTGTCAGGGCTAAAAATTGTGTAGAGAAAAAAATCTTGCATCCAAATTATATATACATAGCCTTTCTTACATGGGATTGGAATTCAATACACACACACACACACACACATATGTGTGTGTGTGTGTGTGTGTGTATTTTGTGTTATAAGGAGAAAGGTAAAAGATCATGCCAAGTGGTGGATGTTTGGCATGAATAACTGAAAATGCAGATGCTATGAGGTGAGACAGAGAAAGCTTCCTTCGAATGTAGTTTAAGGGGGTGGAAAATACAGTTTCAGCACTGGAAAAGCTAAGCTTGGAATATGTGTCAGACATTAAAATGAAGACATGTAGTATGGGGTTCAATTCTTCTCAGGAGAGCAGTACAGGTAGAAGAGTGGTCTGTGTGAGAATGGGACAATAGAACTGGAAGAAATTATCTAGTGAGTAAATAGATAAAGACATCTAAGAACTTACTTCTGGGACACTGCAATGTACAGAGATGCAGGAAATAGCCATAAACTATCAAAAGAATCTGAGAAGCATTAAGGAGATGAGCCATCGCTGGTTAGATGAGAGGTGAATGCATCCAAAATACCACAAAATATATAAAGTACTGGGCTATCAATGCAATAACAATGCAGGTGTCATAACAGAGCTCTCTTATTGTAAAATAATCCACCATATCACTTTTTGGCATTTTGGTTACAGTTAAAATTTAATATTTTGTAATAAATATAATAGAGCATTCCACCTTTATTTTTTTTATTTTTTCCGCCTTTAAAATGAATTCCTAACCTTAAGCATTCTAGGATAATAATTCACAAAGATAAACAAAATAGCATGGTGAAATAAAATTGATAGTAAGCAGATGCCTTTATAATTTAGCTATTAGTATATGAATGAAAGAGATTCTGGAAGAATATATGAAAGACCGTGATCTGTAACTAATATTTGGCTGACTTTCCATTTTACATTATAAACCTCTAGGTTATTTTAAATACCACAAAACAATTTTATTTCCCTTAAAAATCTTTTTCATAGATGGTAGGTAATTGTTACTACATTACAGCCTTAATTGTTTGCCTCTCTCAGGACAGCAGTGACCTCAGTTTTACACTCTGGGACAAGGATTAAAGCTGCAGATATGGTTTCTAGATTTTGAATAGGGGTAATTAATATGTTTATTGCTACATATATCCAGATGCCTGCTGAATAAATCCTACTGAAAGTAAACATCTCTATACCTGGACTTTCTGACTTCTTATTAATTAAGTAGCCACTGTCAGCCCAGTAACTTGAGCCAGAAACCTCAGCACCTTATCTTTTTTTAAAAAATTACTTACTATTTGTTTGTTAATACGTGTGTGTTTGTGTGTGTGTGTGTGTGTGTGTGTGGACGAAGGTTATATACCACAGTGTGTGTAGAGGTTAAAAGAAAGTCTGTGGGTGATGGCTATCTCTTTCTATCATGTGGGTCTCCAGGGTCCAACTCAGCTCCTCGGTCTTGATGACAAGCACATTTACCCACTGAGCCATCTCTCTGATCCAGCATCTTATCTTATAATGTTAAAACAATTATAGATTTACAGAAAAATTAGAAAAATAATATAAAGAACATTGTCTTTGCTCAAATTCCCCAACTGTTGATATGCTACATTTTATATCATTTTTGCCACCTACATATTCCATTTATATGTAATTTTTTCCTAAATGATTTGAGCAAGTTAAACATATGAAACTTATGAGGGCTAATCTTCACTGTCAACTTGACATAGAATCACTACAGACTCTCATCTCTGGGTATATCTATGGGGGGTTCCCAGAAAGGTTCCCAGAAAGGCTCGTCCTTTTTTATATGCATTGGTTAGGTATTTTGTCACAGCAATGAGAATGTAAGTAACTAATACAGAAAACTGATACAGGAAGTATGGATGTTACTATGATAAATCTGACCATGTACTTTTTAGACATTTGAAGTATGAGAGGAATGTGGAAGTATTTGGAACTTCAGGCTAGAAACCCCTTAGAATGCTGTAAGAGCTCAATGGGCCACTGCAGTGAGTTTGGAAAATCAAAACACCAAGAGAAGCTCATAGACTAGAAGCCTGACCTGTGAGGTTCCAGACAGGTCAAAGACTCCATCATGGCCAGAGAGTCACATTATATTTTGGCAGCGGCATTCTGCCCATGTCCTCAGAACCTGAGTGATGCTGAATTCAAAAGTAATGGACTAATTTGTTTGACAGAAAAAGAATATCTTAGGACAGTGTGCTGGATAGCTTTAGTGTCAACCTGACACACCTGGGTTGAGGGAGCCTCAGTTGGGCAATTGGCTCCATTGGATTGGCCTGTGGCCACATCTGTGGAGTATTGTCTTGATGGTCGAGCAGTTGAGTTAGTTCCACCCTGGGCAGGTTGTTGTGTACTGTATAAGAGGGTCAGACTGGGCATGAGCCAGAGAGCAAGCCAGTAGCGCATCCTCCATGTCTGTGCTTCAGCTCCTGCCTCCAGGTTCCTGCCCTGAGTTCTGCCTTGGGCTCCCTGGTGATGAACTGTGACCCGTGAGATGTAGCTGAATAACCTTTCCTCCCCAAGTTGGTGTCGGTCAGTGTTTTTGTCACAGCACAGGAAGATAAACTAGGCAGAAATTGGTACCAGAGAGTGGGGATTGCTTGTGACAGACCCGACCTTGTGTTTTGGGGAAGGATTGTTGAAGTTTGGAACTTTGGGCTAGAAAAATCATTGATGCCTAAAGATCATGGCTGTGAACTTGGAACAGTTTTGCTGAAGAACTGTGTGAAGATGGAGGCCTGGCTTGTGAAGTTTCTAGTTTCAAAGGGGAGCAGAGATCATCAGGACTGTGGGAATCTGTGGGTTCTGGTTCGCTGGGGCTGAAGAATCAACTGTAAGTAACAAGAGACCAGAACCTGAAGTGAAGCTTTGTTTTACTGGGGAAATTGATGCTGGTTCTGGGGCTGAAAAATCAGATGTAAGTACAAGAACCAGCATCACTGTGGTGAAATTCTTGGGAAGAATTTCTTCAGGGTCAGCACACAGAGCTGTTATCCAGAAGGGGCCTGAGCTCCATCTAGAGCCAGAAGCAGGACTTGGTAACGTGTAAGAGTCTCCTATATGGTTTGGTGTTGAAAATTTGAGGGGGTCACAGCAGCCGAGGCTTGGCACGTTGAGAGGTCAGGAAAGACCATTGGTGGAAGTGCACCTCGGTTGCAGTGAAGACCCCAGGATTGCAGGGGCTCAGAAGAAGACTGAGGCTTTCATCGTAGAGCGGTCAGAAGAGACCATTGGTGAAGGTGCTGCCTCAGTTTCAGTGGGACCCCAGCATTTTGGAGATGCCAGGACCATGGGATGACCACCAAGAGCAGCGCAGGTGTGAAATGGAGCTGGCCTGGGTCTGCGAGATGAGCTGTGTGTGCCACGAGGAGTCGGGAGGGGGAGCTGCCGAAACCCTTTGGGAGCCCAGAAAATCTGAGTGAATCCCAGGTGTCCAGCCTGAGCTACTTGCTGGACTTAGGTTTTGTTTGAGGTGCCTGTTCTTCCCTTTGAAATAAGATAGTACTTGTTTTGGATTTTTACAGCAGCCCACAGTTAAGAGACTTTTAATAGACTGAACTTTTAAGTGTTTACATTTTAAGGACTGTGGGGCTTTTAAGGTTGTACTGTCTTAGGTTGTGATTAATGTTAACATCATACTTTGGGGTATAAGAACTGGAAAGTGGTGGTTTTTACTCGGTGATGTGTTTTGTGTGTCAAGTTGACAAGGGGTCAATTGTGCTGGATAGCTTTAGTGTCAACTTGACACACCTGGGTTGAGGGAGCCTCAATTGGGGAATTGGCTCCATTGGATTGGCCTGTGGCCACATCTGTGGAGTATTGTCTTGATTGTCCAGCAATGTGGGAGGGCCCAGCCCACAATGAGTGGTGCCACCCTGGGCAGGTTGTTGTGTACAGTATAAGAAGGCAGGCTGGGCATGGGCCAGGGGAGCAAGCCAGTGAACAACATTCCTCCATGGCCTGTGCTTCAACTCCTGCCTCCAGGTTCCTGCCCTGAGTTCCTGCCTTGGGCTCCCTAAGTGATGAACTGTGACCCGGAAGATGTAAGCTGAATAAACCCTTTCCTCCCCAAGTTGGTGTCGGTCAGTGTTTTGTCACAGCAATGGAAGATAAACTAGGACAGACAGGGTAACATTCAGGCTGTACCATGGTTATTGCTCATCTTTACCCAGATCTACAGTGAAAGACAACAGGGAGAACAAAAAAGATAAATGTGTAGTTTGGTGAGGAAAGTAGTGAAAGTGAATTTAAAGATACAGCCAACACTGAGCAGCTCCATTCTCTCTCTGCTCACCTTTCCCTTTCTGGACTTGGGTCTAGGCCCACTCGTCCTGCATCAGATCTCCGGAGTAGCCTCTAAACCCAGTCCCTGCCCATTGGGTCTTGAGCTCCTAAACCCAAACAAGTTGCATTGTTCAGCTTAGTTTGTTAGACCCTCGACAGGCTGTACCTGCCCTGGTCTTGCCCTTGGCCTCCTAATCTGTCTGCCATAGACCCACTTAATACCTTGGTAAGTCAGACCCCAGGCATGGTGCCTTGATTCCTCTGCACCCTGAGTAGTCCATTCTCTATGTTCACTGTCTCCATTCTAACCTTGAGCCTAGATCACTCTGGCTCTTACCCCCTCAGATCTCTGGACTAGCCTCATAGCCCAGAACCCGCTCACTGCATCCTGATCCCCTGTGCCCAGACAAGCTGCAGTCTCCAACTTCAGGGTCCATACCTACCCTATCTAGTTTGCTAGACCTTCCCCAGACTGCCCCACCAGCATCTTGCCCTTGCCCCTCCCCCCTTCTGCCTGCCACAGACCCGGCTACTACCCTGGTAAGTCAAACCCCGCCCGGTGTGCCTTGATTCCCCCGAACCTTGAGGAGTTCTATTCTCTCTCTGCTCACTGTGCCTTGGGCCTAGGCCACTCTTGTTCTTCTCCCCTCAGATCTCTGGACTACCCTTCTAGCCCAGACCCTGATCCCTGAACCCAGATTAGCTACATTCTCCACCTTCATATTGCCTTCAGGGCCCATAACCACTCTGCCTAGTTTGCTAGGCCCTCATCAGGCTGTACCCAACCCCCACTTTGCCCCTGCCTTACTGTTGGCCCCCTCCTGATTTGCCTATCACCTGCCTACCACCCTGCCCTGGGCTTAAGCCTACTCTAGCTCTTCCTACCTTAAATCACTGCACTAAACTCTAACTAGACCGGGCCCACTGCTTACCACACCAACCTTAGCTCTATGACCCCCTCCTGATCTTCCTGCCTGAGACTTCCTTACTACCCTACCAGAACTCAACAACTGGACCTCTGTAGTCTTGAATTCCTCCCACTGGGGAGCACTTAACTAATCAGCTTGGAACTATTTGTCCCACCAATAAAACATCGAAAGTGAGAACCTGAAGCATACACCAATTAACTTTGACCAAAAAGCAACACAGCAACATCAACAATATAAACAGAACCAAACTTCAACTAAACAAAGGCAGACTAGAATTTCATATCATACAACCAACAAAAGGCATGCCAAATATATGCCCAAATGACAATGCAAAAACACAAATGATATCAAAGACCACGAGAATGTGTCCCCAACAAAATCCACCAGTCTGACCAAAGTGTGCTACCATGAGAATCACCCAGAGGAACCTCAGAATGCAGAATTTAAAAGAACAATTACAGACATAATCAAAGAACATAAAGAACACAGGAACAAACAGCTCAAAGAACTTAAAGAGAATAGGCATAAACTCATAACCAAAGCTCAAGAAAATGAAAATATATGGCTGAATGACATGACAAACACAATTCAGGACTTGAAAAATTAATTTACAAAAGACACAGAAATATTGAAGAAAAACCAAGCCAAAATGAAGATAGAATTGAAAGCTTCAGTAAGTCAAATTAAAACCACAGCAGAAACCCTCGCAAAGCAGAATGCATGAAATGGAAAACAGAATATCAAGACTAAACAACAAAGTTGAAGAATTGGACCACTCAAACAAATAATATGAAAAAAAAACCCTAAAAACACAGGAATATGCAAGAAATGTGGGACACCATGAAAAGACCAAATCTACTGATCAGAGACAGAGAGGAATCAGAAAAATCTTAGGTCAATGGCATTGGCCAAATCTTCAACAGGATTATGGAAGAAAACTTCCTCAAATTAAGGAAAGCCATATCTATTCAGATACAAGAATCACAGAGACCATCAATTAGACAGGACTAGAACAGAAATTCCCCATGACCTATCATAGTAAAAAGACTAAATACACAGAACATACAGAGAGCACTGAAAGCTGCTAGAGAAAAACAGTAAGTTATGTATGAAGGAAAATCCATCAGAATTACAGCTGATTTTTTTTTTGTCTTTTTGACACAGGTTCTCCCTTTAGTCCTAGTTGGCCTGGAGCTTGCTATGTAGACCAGGCTGGCCTTGAACTCACAGAGATCCATCTGCCTCTGCCTCCCAAGTGCTGGGACTAAAGGCAAGCACCACCACGCCCAGCTACAGCTGATTTTTCAATGCAAATTATGACCAAAGTATTCCCATTTCGAAATGACCATGGATGGCAACCAGGAATACCTTACCCAGCAAAACTATCTTAGTCAAAGGGAAATGAAAACGTTTCCATGACACATGCAGGCTGAAAGAATTCATGACCACTAAACCAGCCCTACAGAGGACAGTGGAAGCAGTTCAAAGGAATGAAGAAATGAATGGCTAAACCTAGAGGTTACAAAAAAAAAAAACAAAACAAGAATATATGGAAACACAAAATAGGACCATGAACACAAATAAATTAAAATGACAGTAACCAATACACATCTTTCAATAATAACCTTAAATATCAATAGCCTCAACTCACCAGTCAAAAGACACAGGGCAGTGGACAGGATTAAGAAACAAAATCCATCTTTTTGTTGTCTTCAAGAAACTCATCTTCCCTTCAAGGATAGGCACTACCTTAGGGTGAAAGGAAAGAAAAAAATATTCCAAGAAAATGGCACTAAGAAACAAGCAGGTGTTACAATTCAGACATCTGACAAAATAGCCTTCAAATTTAGACTAATCAGATGCCATAAAGCAGATCATTTCATTCTAATAAAACCAAAAATTGATTAGAATGGAACAAGAAGGAACAAGAAGATATTAAAATCATGAAGATATATGCACCAAACTCTGATGCAGCCAATTTCATAAAAACGATGCTACAAGACTATAAAACACAGATTAACACCAACTCAGTAATAGTTGTTGACTTCATTACCCCACTATTTCAAATAGACAGGTCAACTGTACAGAGAATAAACAGAGACATCTGAATTAAATGACATTCACAGATCAAATGAATATAACAGACATCTGAATATTCCACCCAAACACCAAAGAATACACTTTCTGTTCAGCAGCCCATGCAAGTGTCTCTAAAGCTGACCACATACTGGGGCACAAAACAAACTCAATAAATATTAAAAAACTGAAATAATTCCATGCATTCTATCAGACCACAGTACCAAAAAAATCAACATTAAAAGAGGCTCTCCTTACTATACAAACTCATGGAAATTAAACAACACACTCCTGAATGATGAATGGTTCAAAGAAGAAATTAAAAAATAAAAAAGCATTCCTGAAACTAAATAAAAAATGGTAATATGCTGTTTGTTCTCTCCTGCACTTGGAGACACAAACTGTGCCTTCCTGATTAAAGTCAAAAGGGGAGGAGCCTCCAATGGGAGCTTCCACCCCACAGCCCATTCTGGGCTGGCTATTGGCTCGACACAGACTATTGGCCTTGGGGAACCAGCCACCACCCCATTATGGCTTCATTAATTCCACCTGCTGGGAACTGACAACACTCCGAGACAGAAATCCTCATACTGGTGGCCTTCTGTAAACCTTTTTTCCAGTCAAATCCCAGCCGGCAACTTGATACTCTCTTCCCAGGTTGGTAGTCTGACAGAAAGTCTTTTTTCCAACCAAGTCCTGCTAGCACTCAACACTCACACACAAGCCTGATGGGCTTAACTTACACACACGTGGAAATAATGGATCCCGAAATCTCGTCAGGTCATAATCGAGATTCAGTTTAGTAATAGTATAACTCAGGACTCTGGAAAGGCAAGAGCAAACCAAACCTACGTACTTGGAAGTATGTAACTTGCTTTTTATTTTACAGGGCTTCACAATGAAGAGTATGTCTTAAGTCTCAGAAGAGACTTTGGACTTTTGAACACTGTTGGACCTGTTAAAGACTATGGGGGTTTTTAGAAATGAAGTAATGCATTTTGCATTATGAGATGAAAATGAGACTGTAGGGAGCAGGGATGAAATGCTATGATTTACATTGATAATGTTTGGGAATCAAGTTGACAAGGGGAGAAGTTGTGATGGTTAAACTTGTTACCATGATAAGATTTCAAATCACTATGGAAACCTGCTTCTTGGTGGGTCTAGGAGGGTGTTTCCAGAAAGGTTTAACAAAAGCGAGAAGACCTACCCTGAACAATGGTGGCGCCATCCCACAGTTTGAAGTCCTAAATGAATAAAAAGGAGAAAGGGAGCAAAGTACCAGTATTCATTTTTCCCTACTTCCTGACTTCAGGTGCACTATGACAAGCTGCCTGTGCTGGATAGCTTTAGTGTCAACTTGACATACCTGGGTTGAGGGAGCCTCAATTGGGGAATTGGCTCCATTGGATTGGCCTGTGGCCACATCTGTGGAGAATTGTCTTGTTGGTCGAGAAGTGCTGGAGGGCCCAGCCCACAATGAGTGGTGCCACCCTGGGCAGGTTGTTGTGTACCGTATAAGAAGGCAGGCTGGGCATGAGCCAGAGGAGCAAGCCAGTGAACAGCATTCCCCCATGGCCTGTGCTTCAGCTCCTGCCTCCAGGTTCCTGCCCTGAGTTCCTGCCTTGGGCTCCCTAAGTGATGAACTGTGACCCAGGAGATGTAAGCTGAATAAACCCTTTCCTCCCCAAGTTGGTGTTGGTCAGAGTTTTTTGTCGCAGCAATGGAAGACAAACTAGAACAGAAATTGGTACCAGAAGAGTGGGGTATTGCTGTGACAGACCTGACCTTGGTGTTTTGGGGAAGGATTGTGGAGGCATTTGGAACTTTGGGCTGGGAAGATCATTGAATGCCTAAAGATTGTTGCTGTGGAGCTTGGAGCAGTTTTGCTGAAGGATTTGTAGAAGATGGAGGCCTGGCTTGTGAAGTTTCTAGTTTCAAAGGGAAGCAGAGATCATCAGGACTGTTTAATCTATGGGTTCTGGTCAGCTGGGGCTAAAGAATCAGCTGTAAGTAACAAGAGAACAGAACCTGAAGGGAAATTTTTGTTGTATTGGGACAATTGATGCTGGTTAGCTGGGGCTGAAAAAATCAGCTGTAAGTAACAAGAGACCAGCATCACTGTGGTGAAATCTTCTGGGAAGAATTTCTTCAGGGTCAGTACACAGAAGCTGTATTCTAGAAGGGGCCTGAGCCTCCATCTCAAGCCAGAAGCAGGATTTGGTAGTGCATAAGAATCTCCTATATGGTTCTGGTGTTGAAATTTGAGGGGGTCACAGAGAGCAGCCAAGGCTTTGCACTGTGAGAGGTCAGAAAAGACCATTGCACCTCAGTTGCAGTGAAGACCCCAGGATTGCATGGGTCATGGAGAGAAGCTGAGGCTTTGCACCAGGAGAGGTCAGAAGAAACCATTGGTGAAGGTGCTGCCTCAGTTTCAGTGGCGACTCCAGCTTTTTGGAGATGCCAGGACCATGGGACGACCACCAAGAGCAGCAGCAGGTATGAAATGGAGTTGGCCTGGGCCTTCAAGATGAACTGCTGTGCATGCCACGGACACCAGAGTCAGAGAGGGGGAGCTGCTGAAACCCTTTGGAGCCCAGAAGATTGTGAGTGAATCCCAGGTGTTCAGCCTTAAGCTACTTTGCTGGACTTAGGTTTTGTGCCTGATTCTTCCCTTTGAAATAAGACAGTACTTGTTTTGTATTTTACAGCACCCCACAGTTAAGAGACTTTTAATAGACTGAACTTTTAAGCATTTGGACATTTTAAGGACTGTGGGGCTTTTAAGCTTGTACTGTCTTAGGTTGTGACTAATGTTAACATCATACTTTGGGGATAAGAACTGGAAAGGTGGTGGTTTAATAGTGATATGTTTTGTGTGTCAAGTTGACAAGGGGTCAATTGTGCTGGATAGCTTTAGTGTCAACTTGACACACCTGGGTTGAGGGAGCCTCAATTGGGGAATTGGCTCCATTGGATTGGCCTGTGGCCACATCTGTGGAGTATTGTCTTGATGGTAGAGCAGTGTGGGAGGGCCCAGCCCACAATGAGTGGTGCCACCCTGGGCAGGTTGTTGTGTACCGTGTAAGAAGGCAGGCTGGGCATGAGCCAGGGGAGCAAGCCAGTGAACAGCATTCCTCCATGGCCTGTGCTTCAGCTCTTACCTCCATGTTCCTGCCCTGAGTTCCTGCCTTGGGCTCCCAGGAGATGTAAGCTAAACCCTTTCCTCCCCAAGTTGGTGTTGGTCAGAGTGTTTTGTCACAGCAATGGAAGAGAAACTAGAACACTGCCTTTTGTTCCTGCTCATACGCCACCCCTGCTAAGATGAACCGTACTCACAAGCTGTGAGCCAGAATCAAGCCATTCTTCCGTAAGTTTGTCTGGTATTTTGTCACAGCAATGAGAAAGTAACTAATAAAGGCTTCATTATCTTTATATGCTTCAGTGCATATTTTATAAAACCACAAAGATATTTCCTGTGTTGACAGAATACAGTCACTAGATTTAGGAAGTTAACGTTGCTAAAATTCTTTCATCTGACTCAAAAACCTCATTCAGTTCTGCCAATTTAAATACCAAACAGCAAAAGAATCCAATTCAAATTCTCATGTTCCATTCGACAGTCCTGCCTCTTCATTCCCCTCCAATCTAAAAACATGCACTTGTTCTTCATTATCTTGACACTCAAAGGTTTTATTAAATGTCCCTCACTTTGGGGCTAAGTTCTCATATGGATTGTGCATTTGGGGCAGAAATATCACAGAATTGTGTTCTAAATGCCTCTTTCCAGGTAGAATATGATGTTGTTGTTTTATTGCCTGATTAGTAAAAGTAACTTCAGTTACTGTATTAGTTTTCTGTTGTTGTGATAAAACACTGTAAGGCAACTTATAGATGGAAGAGTTTGGTTGGTTTATGATTCCAGAGGGATTAGAGTCCAAGCATAATGACAGAGGTGGCAAAGCAGAAAGCCAAGCAATCACTTCTTCAAGCAGGCAGAGGAAGCAGAGAGAGACTAGAAATCTGGCAAGGCTTAATAACTCTCAAAGCCCCAATGACCTGCTTCCTCCAGCATGGTCATACCTCCTAAAGGTTCCATGATCTCCCCAAACAGCACCACCTATTAGGGACTGAATGTCCAAATACTTGGAGCCTGTGGAGGACATTCTCATTCAAGCCACCATAATCACCATTGACAGATTCCTATATTGTCAAATGTGTACTTCTCCCTTTGTAACTAATGTACACTGTGTGGGCTACTGAGGATGTGTTTATATAATCATGTGTCTCTTAAAACTCTTATCCTCTGGCTTTAGTATATCTTGATGATTTTTTTTCCTAAAGGGTTATTCTAATGGTTGACCAGCAGTGACATTTCTTTATAGATCATTCCTTCTATATTGATTAGTTGGAATTTTAATGTAAAGAGGAACATTTCTTTATCTCCATTTTAAATATTTTATTTATCATTTCATATGTATGAGTGTATTGTCTGAATGTATTTAAGTGTACCCATGTTGTGCAATACCCATGGAGATCAGAAGAGGGCCTCAGATCCCTTAGAACTGGAGATACAAATGGTTGTTTGCTACCATGTGGTGCTTGGAATCAAACTGAGTCCTCTGCAAGAGCAGCCGGTGTTGTTAACTGCTGAGCTAGCTCTCCAGCCCTCTTTATCTCCATTTAAAAAAAATACTTATTTCAGTGTGGTATTAAGTATTCTTTTTTGTAATGCTTTTATTGATGTTTTATGTATTTCAGACATCATTTTTCAGTTCAATTTAAGCATATTCCCCTTTCCCTTCCCCCCACCCCAGCCCAGATCATGCATTCTGCCATAACTATCCTGCATCTTTCTCTCAGTCTTCTTTATTATTTTTTTTTTTTTTTTTGTCTTTTTGAGACAGGGTCTCCCTGTAGTCCCAGCTGTCCTGGAACTCCCTCTGTAGACCAGGCTGGCCTTGAACTTACAAAGATCCGCCTGCCTCTGCCTCCCAAGTGCTAGGATTAATGGAGTGCGCCACCACGCCTGGCTCTCTCAGTCTTTTTTGTTTAGAAATTCACACTTTCCTCCTTTAATTTTATATTATTCTTAAATATGAATACATACTTTCGATCCATATACAGTATTTACAGAGTCTGAAAATAAGTGGTGGGTCCATTCTAGAGCCTGTTGAGAGATTTACATCATAACAATATAGTTGCTTTCAGATAAACAGAAATATAACAATAATGTTCAGCTTGCCTTTCAACTGGGGATTTGGTGTTAGCATTCACAAATGAGGTAAACCATCCGCTGTTTGTTTTTCTGGGACTGTACTACTTCACTTCGGATAATGGCTTCTACAAAGTTCACGATGTCATCTTTCTTTTTTTTAATTTTTATTTATTTTTGTATGTGTATGAATGTACTGTCTACATGTAGGTTTGTGCACCCATGTTGTGCAATGCCACGGAGGTCAGAAGAGGGTCTCGGATTCCCCTGGAACTGGAGTTCTCCTGGAATTGGAGTTACAGACGGTTCTTAGCCGCCATGTGGATGCTGGGGAATCGAACCTGGGGTCTTCTGCAAGAGCAGTTGGTGCTCTTAACTACTAGGCTATCTCTCCAGCCCCGATGTTATCTTTCTTTACCGCTGAATAGTACTCCATTGTGTAGATGTACTACATTTTTTCCATCCACTCATCTGTTGAGGGGCATTTGAGTTGGTTCCAGCTCTTCGCTATTGTGAAGAGAGCTGCAATAAACATGGATATGCATGTATCTTTGCAGTAGGATGAGTCTTTTGGGTATATACCCAGGAATGGTATGACTGGGTCAGGTGGTATTGAGTATTCTTATTTAGTGCATTATATGTTTATAATGGTGTTCAGATTGAGCCATTTGTAGTTAATTGAGGCTTTTTCAAGATGACTTCTGGTCATGTCTGATGTGTTTCATCACTCTATAAGAACTTCCTTAATTTCTGGTACAATACTTTGGAAACTCATTCTGTGCATTATCTGCTCCTATTCTAGAATCAATCATTTTTTCCAGGGGCTCTAGATCCTTCAAGAGAGAATGGTGCTCAGAATCCAAGATGTTGCAGATATGCTGCTGATTGATCCTAGATCTATTCAGCTAGGGGTAATTTGTAGATAGGTAGATCTATAGATTAGTTTACCCAGAAATCCTTCCCAACTTAGACAACTGTATTTAGTCTTTATTTAAATGTCATTTCTGCTATAAATACTCCTTTACCCCAGTACCTCTCCCACATTACACCTATACAAGTTATTATAAAGATGGAGATCAGAGATTGTCAGCCAGTCTGACAGACTGCTGAGTGTGTCCTGAAAAACAGCATCTGTTCAAGAATAAGTAACCAGAGTTGTAACTTTGTGAAACTGGGTACTTAAATGGCAATTATGAGGATAAATGAAAAGTACATAAAACAGCTCTAGAAGGACCTCCATATGTCATCTATTATTCATTCAACAAATGGTCATTAGGTGCAAGCTATTTGATACTTCAGTACATGCTGTGGATAGAAAAATTGAAATACAATGAAAATATAATCAATATGTTATCTATTTTTTTAATTTTATTTTTATATATATGAATGTACTGTCTGCATGTAGGTTTGTGCACCCATGTCATGCAATGCTGTGGAGGTCAGAAGACGATGTCAGATTCCCCTGGAACTAAAGAATTGTTCTTAGCTGCCATGTGGGTGCTGGGTATCGAACCCAGGTCCTCTGCAAGAGCAGTTGGTGCTCTTAACCACTAGGCCATCTCTCCAGCCCCAAGAGAATCAATATGTTATCTAAAGTCTAATGTGGGCATGGTATAATTGTTCAGAAAGTACTTAGTAAACTTATTAAGATTCATAGAATAGGCAACATTTGGGTGGGATTAGTTGTTTATAAGGAAGGATTTTCAAGAAGAGGGGGCAATATATATAATAAGCAAGGCATGAAGGGTATATAGTTCAATATGGTATACATAATTCAATATTGTATAAAATCCAGTCCTGCATACTATTTCATGGTGCACATAATTCAATATTGTATAAAATTGAAATAAGGATGTAATGAGAGATAAAAGTACTCAGCAAGATGGAACATGTGTATGTATACTATGGCAAATAAATTAGATATTCTCCTTTAAGCAACTTTTAGAAGACGGTGGTAGAATTATTGGCTTTTTAAGCGAGGCCTTTCTGGTAGTAGTGTGAATTAAACTTAGCAGTCAAAATTGGAGTCAGGAAACAGGGAGGCTGTTTCACAAGAATCCCAGTGAAATGTATTGATACTTGCATTAGGCAATGGTAGTGATGGATAGAGAATGTTAAAAGGTAGGGCTTGATATATATCCAGGATACTCTAAAGGTATCTTACTAAAACAGTGCAGGGATAATGGTAGCTTAAAGCAAGATAGAAACCTAGAAGAGGAATATTGAGTTTTTTTGAGTGGAAAATCTAACAGCTTTATTTGGCAGGGTAACATTTCTCATGGTCTCCTCACCGGATTTTGAAAGCAAATGAGATTCACTTTGTCTATGTGATAACAAGAAGAAAGGAAAAGATGGCCTCCAAAGAAATAGACACAACATTGTCACCAAAGAAATGACGCACAGGTTATTGTGTGCGAGAAAAACCGCAGAAAATGGCCTCTATTCGAGTACAGCAACCACGCATCTAGTATTTTTCCATTCCCGATGACTCAGAGCCAAAGATGGCGCCTGGAGCAGATATTAACAAAGGGGAGGGGGCATTAGAAGAAAACATGACGTTTTTAATCTTCATTTTCAACAGTCAACTCAGCGCTAGTCGAAATACCTTTCCCTTAAGATTTTTGTCAGTAGTAGGAGACTTCATTCTTCACACTTAAAAGGCATGTTTTATTTAGTGGGTGCGACTGCCTAGAGGGTGACAAGTGTTGCTCAGCTTCCCTGCCACATTCATTCATGTGTCTCCCGGGGGCGGACGCCCTGCAGCCTCCCCATCTGTCTGGCCACCTGTTTCTCCCCACACTCCGCTGAGTTCTCCAGCGCAGGGCTTTTCCCGGGACCAGAGCAGGCACAGATTCGAAGCCGACACACCGCGCACTTCCGGCTGGCTTCCGGCACCAGCGGGCGGGCGGAACCTCGGCAGCTCCCCTCTCTCCCCCCGCCCCCCGCGCGCACCAGGAGTCTAGGCGCGCGGCCGCAGGACGCAGAGGGCAGGCCGGCGCGAGCTGCGGAAGCCAGCCAGGCGCAGCTCGGGGGGCGTGGCCAGGCCGCGGTCCAGCCGGCGGCCAGGGCAGAATTTAGTTGCTAAGGGAACAGCGGCAGAGGCAGACTTGACGTCAGGCGGCGGCGGTGCGCGGCCGCACTGCGGCACTCTCGCCCTCCTCAGAGCGTGGGTAGCTGGCGGCTGAGGTGGTCGCGGCGCTGCGCTGCGTCCCTTTGCGGGTTCTTCTCGCCGCTTCCCTGGGCCGGGGCTGCTGCTCGAGCGGGACAGGCCGTGCTGCGCGCTGCTCTCGTGAGTACCCTGCGGGTGCGCGGTGGCAGGAGCCGGGGTCGGGCGCTCGGCCTGCCGGGCCCCTGGGGCGGAGAGGGGATGCTGTGGCCGGGGAGGGGGAGGGGGAGGGGGGGGGATGGCGCAGGAGGATGAGCTGCGCGGTGCAGGCCGAGCGCTGGCGGATAGATCTTCGAGGGATGCGGTCTGCGAGCTCCTGCCCACTTTCCCGCTCTCCTGGTCCTGGCTGTCCATCACCGTGTTGCGACGGAGGGAATTCAGTCTTTACCTTTCCTGCAAAATTCAGGTTTAAATGCTTCCCAAGATATTGCGTACTAAATGCGTCTCCTTTTAGAGTGTCAACCCGGTGCCGAATCTTGGACCATTGAAATGCTGTCGTAATTACAGCTAAGAAAAGGTGATCGATGTATTAATGAGTGAAATCATATTGATAGGGTGGTCTCAGTATACATAAAAATCCGTGGACGTAGGCTGTTGAAGAATCACTACCAAATGTTTGCTTTGTCTTTCATTGTTATTGTAAAATATCCGTGGAAATGTGGCTTTTTAATTTTTAAAGAAAAAGATGCTAACAGGTTTTTCACCTGTTGCCGAAACGGTTGCTTGGGCTTTCGGGAAGATTGTTTATTGTGAAGATGCTGGAAAAAAAATTTAAAGAATATTTGAAATACTCAAATGTCAAAAATTTAAAACCATATTTAGAATCGTATTTATAAAGACTATTGGTGATATATTGAATTATGAAAAAATAATTTTTGTTTTTTCCTTTGTTATGAATTCTGTTAGGGTGACTCATCCAAGCGTCACTGCTTTTTTCTTCCCCTGTCTGATAGGTAGTCACATACTGCGTGTTTTTCAGGGGATGGGGGCGGGGGAGGGAATGACACGTAATCCAGTCAATTTTTCTGCGTAGTTTCCCTTCGAAGCTTCTGTAAAAGACTTCAGATGAGGACGTTTGAAAATAATGATATAATAATACCTAATGGCATAGATGCTAATTTTTAAATTTAAAAATTTAAATGGTATATTAAAAAAATCTAAGGATGTTTTATTCTAATCTTAATTTGGGGTGATGTTATTAATCAAATATTCTTAATGTGTTTGCTGTATTACATATTAACATTAAAGATTATTTCTGTAATATATTTGCTGTGTTACTAGTAAATGATATTACTGCTTATTCAGTTGTGTGTTGAACTATTAAATAATAATAGATAATATGCTTAGATTAATCATGCATTTTCTTGTATTTGTCAATTGGACAAAATAATTTTACTGAGCACCTCCAGTGTGTGATTATTTTATTTTTTTATGATTCCTTTTTCTCCTTTCAATAAAATAGGTGCCATTTTAATTTCTCAGTTAATGAAAAATCAAGGCCTAGTAATATTAAGTAGCTTGTCCAAAGCCACTCATCAATAAGTGATAGAAGGTTCTAGAATCACTGTTACTACCATTTTTTTTTTTGAACTGGCATACACAATGGGCTTTCAAAAGCTATCAGTGTGTTAGAGGTTACAGAGCATCTGTAGTTCAGAGTTAAGGTAAATGAATTTATGAAGATAAAAGCATGTTGGAGTGCTGTTATCAAATCCCAGACCTTGTGTGTGCAGAGCAGGCATTCTACCACTGAGCTACATCCTCAGCAAACCCTACCCCAATAGTCCTAAGCAGTAAAATCCTCTCCACAGTTCTTTTGTCCTTCAGACTTGGAAGAGGATTCTAGAATTATCTGTATGCCTATCCTACGTATCTGATCTTCCACACATTGTTTAAACCTGTGGCTGTCAGATTTCTGCTCCTCCATTGACAGCTTTGGTACACGTGACTTCTTAATTGTAGATGGCGTAGGCAGTCTTCAGAATTTACAGCATCTTTGGACCCTGTGCAGTGCAGCTCACTCCCTCTGTAATGCTTCTCATTCTCAGTTTTCCACCAGTCTCCTTTTCATTTTTTGAGGTCCCAGAGTTGCACCTTTTGGCATTTTTACTAAAACTATCACTTACATAGATGATTCCCACATCTGCAGCCTATACCTGCTAGATCAGTGCATTCTCCTGCCTACTAAACATAACATGCTGTTTCTGCTATCAAACAATGTTATAATGGCTCTTATCACTGCTATACATATGTATATTGAAACTTGCTATGTGTCAGGTATTGCACCAAGTGTTTTGCTTATATATTCCCATTTATTTTTTTAAAGTTAAACAAGATTTATTTATTTATTTACTTATTTATTTTTATGTGTTTGAGTGTACTGTCTGCATGTAGGTGCACCCGTGTCGTGCAGTGCAGCAGAGGTCAGAAGAGGGCATCGGATTCCCCTGGAACTGGAGTTAAAGATGGTTCTTAGCCGCCATGTGGGTTCTGGGAATCGAACCCAGGTCCTCTGCAAGAGCAGTTGGCGCTTATGTTATTTTCTTGAAAAATAGAAAATTGAGGCCCATAAGATTAATCTTCTGGGAGGCGAAATTAGGATTTGAATCCAGAAATGAAGCTAAAGTGTAGTGCCACTCAAATGCCCACTTGAATTGTCTCACAAAGCTTAGCATCCCCATAAGAAGTGCCCATTATAATTGTACAATAATTGAACAATATAAGTAAACCTTTATATTAAAGTCATAATATAGGTCACCTGTTCTCTTGTATATTGAATAAAACATAGACTAGTATAAATCTTAAATTCTTCGCTTTGTACTTTTTTATTACTGTACTATCAAGTTTCAGTTACTGATGCTTGGATTACACTCACCTTTGCAGCCTCTCTTTTTTTGTAATTCAGTGCAAATTAGAAAGAGATGACCCCAAAGTGTCAAGAATAAGTGACTCTTGAGTGCACATGGACTCTGTATTACCTCCTCCAAGGCTCAGGGAACATCACAGAAGAGGAGGATCCCTGGAAGTGTGTGGCAGAAAGATTTTTGGGGACATAATAGCCATTACATTCATGAACTCACTGTACCTATGGTTAACCAGCCCAAGATTAGGTCCTTCAACATTTCACCATGGACAAGGGAAGGGCTCATGAGGTCCCATCCTGCCTGAGGGACTATTGGCAGTTAATGGTTGCTGGGGGGGGGTGGAAGGGGAGGGGGTTGTCATTCTCTCCTGTGGTGTTGGCCATGCTCTAGTAAATAATCTCCATTCATGGCGAGGCAGGCAACCCTAATTAAAACTCATACAAAGACCTGAAAGTTGACAGGGTACTCATTAGAAAGAAGGGTTTCAGTGAGAGAGGGAGGGGAATGAGAGGGTAATAGAGGTGAAAATAACTGAGTTCATTATATACATTATGAAACAGTAAACAGTCAAGAATAAATTTTTTTTTCAAAATAAGTGACTGGGCTAGATCTACTTAAAGGAATAAACACAGCCTTTTATTAGTTATCTTGTAAGCATATAAGAGTTTGTACTACATGGATATTTAATGATATTTGCTTTGTATACCAGATGTTCATTATATAAGCTAGGTGGATAAGTAGATTTCTTTGTATAATCTTATTTTTGTTTTTGGTATTCTCAGATTTTTCTAGAGGAACATAAATGAGGATGCCTGGGAAAACTGGAGCTTTGACCCAGGCATGAACCAACTGAACACTGGCTTTTCGTTTTTCATTTTCTTTCCTCCCCTCCCTTCCCTCCCTCCTTCCCTCCCTCCTTCCCTCCTCCCCCCCCCTTGCTCCCTTTCTTTCCTCTCCTCTCTCCCTCTCTTTCCTCCCTCTCTCCTCTCTCCCTCTCTCTCCCTCTCTCACTGTGAGCCAGCCTGCCTGCCTCAATTTTGTATACAGTCTCTAGTTTTATTTTTGAAAACATAGGAGTATAATATTCTGATGTAGGAATTAACGTCTTCCTTGTATGCATGTATATATATTCCAGTCTTTAAATAAAATTGAAGTTTAGCAATATATATGCTGAGCTTATTCATGATTTCAGATAGCTGCGACAGAACACATGGTATTGATTGGAGAAAGATGAAACAAATGCTTATGCTAACCTTTTCTATTGTAGCATAACTTTCAATGGCAGATACAGAGATATTTAAATTCATTTATCCATAAATGTGCTATGCACATCATATTTTATTAATGTGTGATGATATATGTTCTCTTGACTTAGAGGTATTTATTTGTTTATTTATTTATTTATTTATTTAGTCTTTTTGAGTCAATAGCCCTGTAGCCACAGCTGGCCTAGGACTCACTATGTAGACCAGGCTGGCCTCTATCTCCTAGAAATCACCTGCATCTACATCCTGAGTGCTGGGTTTAAAGGCCTGTGCCTCCATGCCCAATGAGATTGTTTTCTTAAAACACATGAAAACATTCCTTACTAAGAGAGTTTTAAAGTTTATTAATATGCCAAATTAGATGCTTAACTACCTTTCTCAACTTTTTTATTTTATATATTTGTAATCTTATTCAAATATAATCCAGTTTTGTTTAACCTGATTTCAGGATCTTAAACTGATTCAAATGTACTGAAGCTAGTTTTGTAAGATTGGGATAAGAGAGTAGAACCTTGGGCATTGATGATACTGTGGCATAATCTTGGCTGAAAAATGTTCTATAATATACAAATAAATCATCTTTGTTTTAGTAGACTCTGATAAAGCAACAATTAACCCTATTTATCAATGCTTGCCTTAAAACCAACATGTGCCTACTGGTAAGAGTTTAATAAAATTCACTTTATACATTTATTTTTGTTTTGTTTATTTTAACAAGTTCCCTAACAGATTAATGAATAAGCTACAGGTAATTAACCAGATAATACATTTAGAGATAATAAATATTTTAGGTATGGTCTCTCGAAGCCTTTCAATCCTATCATTAAAGCATAAAAGTAGCCATAACAATTCTTATCTAAATGTGTGTGTCTGGTTTTCAAAATCTATTCCCAATACATACATGTGTGTGTGCACACATACGCATGCAAATTATACACACACCATATACATTAAAATAAAAATAAGGGGCTGGAGAGATGGCCTAGCAGTTAAGAGCACTGACTGCTCTTGCAGAGGACCCGGGTTCGATCCCCAGCACCCACATGGCAGCTGAGAACCGTCCATAACTCCAATTCCAGGAGAACTCCAGTTCCAGGGGAATCCAACACCCTCTTCTGACCTCCGTGGCATTGCACGACACGGGTGCACAAACCTACATGCAGACAGTACATTCATACAAATAAATTAAATAAATAAATAAATAAATAAATAAATAAAATTTTAAAAATATGCAAAGTTGCAGTATTTGGTGGTAGATGGTGATGCTTGGAATTTATATTATAATACTTGGAGCAATCACTTAAAAGGATAGCTAAAAAGACAATAATGATATGATAAAATCACACAAAAAAATGTGACAAAAGGGACTTTAATACTGGCAAATAAGGGCCAAGAATATGTTGAAGACCAAAAACCCACTTTATAAAGACAGGTTAAGATTTAAAGGATGGATGAAAGGTACTATATTAACACGTGTCAAAACAAAAGTCAAAGTATATTGATATCAGAGAAAGTATAGTGTATTAAAAAATTACCAAGAGTGAAGAGGAATGTCAAACCAAGGTTTAGAAGAATATTTCATGTTAAATGTGTCAGATTATCAGGGAGGTAACAATTTTAAATGTGTATAAACCTAGGAAAAGACCTTCAAATACACAAAGCAAAAATTGACAGAAACAAAATGACAAATAGATAAGCAACAATTACAGTTAAATATTTTGGTACACCATTTTAAAACTTATAGATACATATTTCAGTATATCTCTTGGAACTAATAGTTACATATTTCAATATGTCCTCTTAGAATTTACAAAATAGTTAACAATTCATTAAGATTATAGAAGACTACAATAATATAACTGAAAATTTGACTTGAGTTTTCTAGAACATTGTATTCAGAAACATGGAACATTATTTTCTAGTGCACATGTTCTGTTATCTATGACTGATATTTTTCTGTGTTATATACTTAAATATAAAAATTAAGGAGAAATATAGATGCACTGTAAAATTTTTAAATAATACAAAGCATGTTCTTAGACCACAACAAAATCAAGCTAGAAATAATCTGAAGACATCTATGCTAATTCTAAATAGTGAACATTTAAACAGGACCCTCAATTATCAGTATATCAAAGAAAAAAATCCCAAGCTAAATTAGAAACATTTTCAACTAACTGAAAATGCAGGCACATCAGAATGCAAGTAATGATTTTTAAAACATTTAAAAGGAAATTTATGGTACCTTAGTGGTTTGGATGAAAAATGTCCCCTCTAGGCTAATGTGTTTGAACACTTGAGCATTGTTTGCTTGGGTGGTGGAACCTTTAGAAGGTGGAGCCCTGCTAGAGGAAATGTGTCCCTAGGGGTGAGCTTTGAGGTTTTATAGCCTGGGCTCACTTTTCTATTATCTTTCTGCTTCCTGTGTATATATGAAATGCCATTCCCTGCTTCTTGACTGCCAGGCAGGTCTCAAGTTATTGCCATGCCTTTCCACCATGATGGACTGTGACTAACCTCTGGAACTGTAAGCTGAAATAAATCATTTTCTCCTCTTAAGTTGTTTTTGGTCATGGTATTTTATCATAGCAACAAAATAGTAACTAATACATGCATAAAATATTTGTTATTAAAGAAGGTCAGCGGTCCCAGGTCCATTATGGATGTCTTCACATTGGAAAAAAATGTATGAAGGACCAGTAAATTAAGCTCCAAATAAACAGGATCGAAATAATAAGAGTAATCCAAATGTAGGTCCTTTTAGACTGATAACATTGCATTTTTTTTATATTGAGGTCCCAACTTCAGGCTTGATAATTTATTAAAGGTATTCACAGGACTCAAAAGCTAATATTCATATACTTGCTGTGTATTAACAACAAAAGAATACGGAGTCAAATCAACAAGGGAAAAGGCATATGGAGCTCAGTTCACAGGAAGCCAGGTACAGACATTTAAGTGTATGACCCTAGGGGTTTCTACCTGCAACAATAGGTGATAACATATGCAAAATCTTACTAGCCAGGAAAGCTTACCCAAGCCTTGGTGTTCATGGTTTATTGTGTGTGAAAGTCAGTCACATACATGAAGTGCCTTTGTGACTGATTGTAGCTACTCTGATAATCCCAGACAAAACCATGTTCACCATAAATCATTGTTAACTGTTTGGTCTTAGTGATACTATGGCCCGAGGCTTCAGGTATATAAAATTCATCAGTACAACACCCCAAGGGCTCAGAATTCTGTTTCTAGGATCCTGCTAAAGGCTAATTTACATTTGGGATTTAGGGGGAAAAATACACCCTCACACACATATGCATATGTATAATTTTGTTCTTTAACAATTTCATATGTATATATGATGGCTTCTGATTATTCTCCCCTGTCCTCACTTATCTCCCTCTCACCTTTATCAGCCTCCCTTCTTCCCTACAAATAACTTTGCCATATTTATGAATTTTTGTGTTTTTTTTTACCCACTGATCCAGGACCATCTGTGTTATCTTGGGTTTAGAACTATCCCTTGTAGACTTGTGGGCTCACCAGTGAATACATAACCAAAGACAGTAACACTACCTCTTCTAGAATTGTTTTAAAATAAATTTATGATTTATTATTAGTAAATAGTTGATTATATATTTTGAATATACATGTATACCTGGGGTCATGTGAAAATTTCTTGGACAAAAAAAAAATCTTACTTGCATATATGAACAGTGGACCTAGAAGAGCCAAAACAACTTGAAAAAGAAATAAATAGGAATTACACACTACATTCCATTATAAAGCTATGATATTCATGATAACTTGTTGCTGTTATGTTGGGCCTATACCTCATTGTAGCAGAACAAAATCTAGAAATAGGCCCATATTTATGTTTCAACTTATTCTTTCTCTTTTCTAGGCACTGAGGATTGAAAACCAGGCCCTTACTATAGGTTAACACATGCTCTGCCACTGAGCTACACGCCTGGCCAGGTCCTTGATTCATGATAAAGTTCCTAAAGTTAATTAGTGAAGGAAAGGATCCTGGAACAATTGGATGCCCATATTGAACATGATAACCATATCATGTTTGGGAAATAACTAAAAATGGATTGAAGAGGGACTTCAGTTGGTCAAACATTTACCTTGTAAGCCCAAGGACCTGAGTTTAGTCACCAGAACCCACATTAAAAATGCCAGTTGACTGCTCTTGCAGAGAGGATCAGAGTTCAATTCCCAGCACCCACATGACAGCTAACAACAATCTGTAACTACAGTTTCAGGGGATCAGACACCTTTTCCTGACTACCATGGGCATTGTGTAACACCAGTGTACATACATACAGGCAAAATATGCACATACAATAAAAATAAAATTTATTTTTTACATGCCAGCTGTGGCCAGGTATGGTGGTTTACACTTTAATCCAGCATTCTAGAGGCATGGACAGGCAGATCTCTGTGAGATTGAGGCCAGCCTGGTCAACATAGTTTCAGGCCAGCTGGGGGTATAGGGAGACCCTGGTTCCCCCCCACCCCCAAAGTGGAGGTGGAGATAGGTACATCTCAGTACTTTCTGGTCAGTCAGGCTAGTCTGATTGAGGAGTTCCACGCTAATAAGAGACTTGTTTTTAAGGTTGACACCCAAAGTTGTTCAGTGGCCTCTCCATGCACAACACACACACATACACACACACACAGGCATGCATGCACACAGAATGGATCAAAAGACTACATATAAGAGCTAAAATAATATGATTTATAGAATAGGATAAAACCTTTGTAACTGGTTTAGAAGAGGAAATTTTTTTAAAGAGTTTATCAGATTAATTTTCCCACAGTTTGAATTTTACAATCTTTCCATAACTCTCAAAATATCTTAGACATTTCATTTGGTTACTTTTTTTTTTTTGGTGTGTCCTCACAGTTTGTGTATATTGTTACTGTATTTCTGATATTCACCAAAGAATTAGAAAATTTTGAATATGCCTCAGTTCAGTATGACACTATCGAAACATAACTAAACAGAAATTTCTGAAAAAGTTAACAATATTTTTCATTGTCATAGTCAACCAAGATTAAGCTTTGAGTCTTTTTCTCCTTTGAAATTTATAAAATTTTAATTTAAAATTTTAAAGATTATGTGTATGTGCGTGTGGCTGTGTGCTTGTGCAGGTTTCTTTGGAGGCTATGGTACAGGTGTTTGATCTCTTGGAGTTTCAGACAGCTGTGAGGGCTGAGAACTGAACTCAGGTGCCTGAAAGAGCAGTACATACTTTTTTTTTTTTTTTATTAAAGGAGTTTATTTGAGCTTATGATTGACGGTTCCAGGGAATCAGAGTCCATTGTGGTGGGAAGCATGGTGGCCAGGGCTGGAGCAGCAAGCCGAGGGTCACATCTCACAATGAGCACAGGAAGCAGAGAGAGAGAGACTGGAGACTGCAAGGCTTGTTAAACTCACTAAGCCTGCCCCAATAACGTACTTCCTCCAGCACAGCCATACCTTCTAAGACCTCCAAGAACAATGCCACCAACTGGAGACAACATGTCTGAATACTTAAAGCCTATGGGGGACACTCATTCAAACCACCACATTCCACTCCCTGGCCCACATAGGCTCCTGACCATATAAAATGCAAAATGTATTTAGTCCAACCTTAAAAGTCCCCATAGTCTTTACCAGTCCAATTCTATTCAAAAGTCTATCATCCAAAATCTCTTCTGAGATACAGGCCAATCTCTTAACTGTAAGCTCATGTAAAATCAAAACACAAATTACATACTCCCAACGTACAGTGGAACTGAATACACATTCCCATTCCAAAAGGGAGGATTAGAGGCATAGTGAGGAAATACTGAACCAAAACAAGACTGAAAACCAGCAGGGCAAACACCAAGTCCAGTAGCTCCATGTGCAACTTCTGGGACTTGGCTTCCAAAGGGCTTAGATGGCTCAGCTCTTCCAGCTTTGCTTGCAACATGCATATCTTTCTTAGGCTGGTACCACTCCCTGTATGCAGCTCTCCTTGGCAAATATCTCACAGCTCTGGCATCTCGAATGTCTTCTTGGGGTCTCCGCTGCCAACCAGGCTTCACATTTACAGTTTCATGCAATGGCCTATCAGGGCCTTCTTTATTCAGGGATGCCCCTGCTGCACTCTGCCTGGCCTCTGTGGCTCTCTGAAACGATTGATGGTTCCAGGGAATCAGAGTCCATTGTGGCGGGAAGTATGGTGGCCAGGGCTGGAGCAGCAAGCCGAGGGTCACATCTCACAATGAGCACAGGAAGCAGAGAGAAGCAGTACACACCCTTAACCACAGAGCCATCCCTCCCATCCCTCTCCCCTCACCCTGCTCTGTTTAAAAAATTTTATGTTAATACCACTGAAGCAAATAGCAACCTCTCCTCCCTGAGCAACCATTAAGTGATAGTAGCTAAAGGGTTAAGGGTGCATAACCACTTCCCCGGACCATTGTCAAATGTTGAAGGACCCAGTTAGGTGCAGCCTTATGTGGATATCCACAGCTGCCATCCTCATGACTGCAACAGCTATCCCATGTCCAGAGGTCAGCATTACTTTTCACCCATCACAATCTTCTAGCTCTTGGAATTTTTCCACTTCCACCTCTGAAATGTTCTCTGGTCCTTGGAGCAATGATGTAAGTTTCACTGCTAGGGCTGACCACTCTGTAGTTACTAAACTAGTAAGTAGATTCTAAACTACTTAGCAGTTATTCTGAGCACTTTGACCAAGTATGAGTCTGTGCATTAACCACCACTCACTGAAAGAAGAACTTCACTGCCCCAGGCTAAGAGCAGTGCTAGTCTATGAGTATAAACACAGATGAGGGGACCGGAGAGATGGTTCAGCAGTTAAGAGCACTGCTATTGTAGAAGACCAGGGTTCGAATCCCAGCACCCACATGGTGGCTAACAACCATCTGTAATTCCAGTTCCAGGGGACCTGGCACCATCTTCTGTCTTCCATGGGCACTGCATGACACAGGTGCACTATATACATGACACAGGTGCACTTACATGTCAAAGTGCTCAGAATAACTGCCGAGTAATTTAAAATCTACTTACTAGTTTAGTAACTGCAGAGTGGTCAGCCCTAACAGTGAAACTTACATCATTTCTCCAAGGCCCAGAGAACATTTCAGAGGTGGAAGTGGAAAATGCAGGTATAACACTCATATACATAAAATTTTTAAAAACTGTAAAAATACTACAGATGTCCAGAAGACAGTTTGACAGCGTATTGCATTAGCAAAAACAGACAGCATATTGCATTAGCAAAAACAATAGTAAGATTCACCACCCTCCGAGGGCTTTTGACCTCCCCAAGGCATAGGTGTTTTGTTTTTTGTTTTGCTTTGCTTTGTTTTGTTTTGTTTTGTTTTGTTTTGTTTTGTTTTGTTTTGAGACAAGGTCTCCCTGTAGCCCCAGCTGGCCTGGAACTCACTCTGTAGACCAGGCTGGCCTTGAACTCACAGAGATCCACCGGCATAGGTTTTTGACCAAGTTTACAGTATCAGATGTGTATTCCCTCATGGAGTGGAGCCCAAATACAATTAGAAAGTAGTTGTTTACCCCACCACCACCACCACTAAGCCAGCACTATTACATCAGTGATATATCTTGCCTGGCAGGTTGGTTCTGTAGTATGTGGGGTCCACAGCTGAGCAAGACCATTGAAACTCAGTCTTTCCCCAACAGCTTGCAGAACATCTTTTTGGCACTCAGCACTAGCCAGCAGGGAGGGAGCTTCTATCTCAGTTCAATCCTGATTTCTCTGTATCCAGTAACCAGAATATGTGGTGTCACCAGCCATAGGGTTTTACCATCTGGATGGACAACCAAAAGCAGTAGCAGTCACCTGTATTATTTAGGGAACTTCTTTATCCTCTGGCCAGCAACTCATAGGGAGGTACTCTGTACCTGGTACTGAGATTTTCATTGAAAAAACTGACTTCTAGGAGCAGCATAATCCACCTATGTAGGGTACCTCCTTTCCAAGCTCTTTAAAAAATATTACAATGATGCTTTTTGGTTAGCTTATGAATAGAATTCTGTATGATTTTTATATATCCTGTTTATATTAACACTCTCCTCTATCCCCATCTTTCCCCTATCCCCATTAAAACCCTAGCATAGCCTAGCTATTTTTTTTTTTTTTTTTTGTTTTGTTTTTTTGAGACTGGGTCTCTCTGTAGCCCCAACTGTCCTGGAACTCACTCTGTAGACCAGGCTGGCCTTGAACTCACAAAGATCCGCCTGCCTCTGCCTCCTGAGTGCTAGGATTAAAGGTGTGGGCCACCATGCCCAGCTTAGCATACCCTACTTTTTACACTATCTCCCCTCCTTAATGTCTCTACCCAACCTATCAATCCTTTCTTGCTTCCTGGCATCTAAGATACTCCAAATTAAATACATCTAAAAATTCAGAGCTGGAATCTTCATAATGAGAGAAAACATGCACTATTTGTCTTTCTGGGCCAGAGTTCCTTCATTCAGCATGATATTTGCCAATTCCATTGTTTTTCCTATAAATTTCATATTTTACTGAAAAAAATTAAAAAATATTCTTTGACAGTTCCATACAGTGTCTGCCTATTACACTTCACCTTCCTCTACCTCCTCCCCAGTCCACTCCCGTCTTCCTCTACTTCCTCCCAGATCCACTCCATCTTCCTACTCACCCAGTTTCCACTCTCACCCAGGAATCCAAATATTCTAGAATGTGGAGCCTCCCCACTCCATTCTGGGATTTTGGCTGGCTTGAGTTTGTGCTGATTAACTTTCTTAATCAGTCTAATCTTGCCTATTTTCTAAATTCCTAGAGAATATCTCTCTAATGTATTTTTTTTTCTAAATGGTAGCATTCATCTGATTTTTAGCCTTTTAGTGATTTTCCTATTAAAAATTCAATTTCAGCCAGGCGTGGTGGCGCACACCTTTAATCCTAGTACTTGGGAGGCAGAGGCAGGCAGATCTTTGTGAGTTCAAGGCCAGCCTGGTTTACAGAGAGAGTTCAGGACAGCTGGGGCTACATAGAGACTCTGTCTGAAAAGACTAAAAAAATAAATAAAAATTCAATTTCAAATAATTTTGAATAAAACTGTGTTAATTTGCTACTTGATATTTAATTTTGGCATTTTAGTTGTGTATTTTTAAGTAAAGACTTTTGGCTTTAGAGTGTAATTGTGAGAAAAGATAAATATCTGGTGTATATTTTCTGTTGGGGAGCTCAAAATGTTTTATACTCTATAGCTTTTAATCAGTTTTCAAAATAGCTCTTAGCTAAATTAAAATTTGAATCATTCTACCAGTAAGGAGATAACATTTGAACTTTAAGCAAATAATTCACTTCTCAAAAGTCCTTAAGTACTTTTTCCCATGTTAACTACGTTGGTTCATCTGAAGGCACTTTTAGGGATTTCTGATCCAGTTCTAGGAATAAGAATTGAGAATGCTCACCATCCGCTCTAGAATACCACCAGAATTCTGCCCAGGTTAAAACCAGACATCCGATATTCCATACTGTTGAGAACCAATCATTTTACGTTTAGATACAAACTTTGCCTAGCTGAACCTTTGTTGTTATGTCTTTTTCCTAGCTTGATGCACTGACAGTAATCTTCAGGATTCTAAAGAAGCTGAAAGTGGTGATATAAGAGAAGTGAGGGTGTACAGCCAGCAGCTGAAGAGCCAAAGGACAATGTTAGTGTAGAGGAAGACAACCAAGAACAGCCAAATAAAGCATTATCCAGACCACACGAAAAATGGAACAAGAAACTCCAGAGAAGGCAGATTCTGCACCTCAGAAAATTCGAACCAAGTCACAGTCAGGGGATAAGGCAAATGAAGGAAGAGAAAAGAATGAAGGGAAGGAAGAACTGATAGAAGCGTACCAGCTTCAAGTCACTGAAGAAATGGCAAAAGAGATCAAGAAGAAAATAAGAAAGAAACTGAAAGAGCAGTTGACTTATTTCCCTTCAGATACTCTACTGCATGACGACAAACTGAGCAGTGAAAAAAGAAAGAAGAAAAAAAAGAAAGTTCCTGTCCAAGCTAAGTCTGAAATGAGGTATTTATATTGATAAATATAAAAAGACCTTTTTAAAAAGGCACTTTATTATTTTCAGCCTTTGTGTGAAATTTATAGTTTAATAAAGAAATGTGTGATGCATTTGAAGATATTTTTCCTAAGATAATAACTGCTAACCTTTAATGCCGCACCTGGCTATGTGCTAGAGGCTTTACAATAATTCATTCATTGATTCCTTAGAACAGCCCTATGAGGAAAAGACAATATCACCATCCTATTTTGCTAAGAACTGAGAGCTTTAAGCCACAGAACATAGCTCTACACTACCTTTACCCACTTACACCTGCTTTCACAATCATAGACCTGCTGGGCATGGTGATGCACATCTGTAATCCAAGGACTTGGGCACTGAGGCAGCAGAATCTTAGATTCAAGACAAACCTGGATTACGCAGTGAATTTGTGGCCTCACTGTTGTGAAACCCTGTCTCAAAAACCTCCCTTTCCCCCACAAAAATAATTATTTCCTTTTTATTTGGATATATTAAAATAGATTTTTCTTTCTTTTTAAAAAATGTTATTTTTATTTTATGTGTATGAGCATAATGAGTTCATGCATCTATGTAAGCACACCCATATTATGCAGTGCTTGAGGAGGTCAGAGGGGGTCAGATCCCCAGGAACTGGAGTTTCAGGCAGTTGTTAGCCTCCATGTAGGCCACATGGGTGCTGGAAATAAAACCCAGGCCCTCTGTAAGAGCAGCCAAAGCCCTTAACCACTGAGCCATCTCTCTAGTCAGATTTTTTTCTTTCTTATACAAATAACATTTACTCATTGTAGAACAGCCATCAAAGATAATCACTATTACCTATTTGGTATTCCAGTCTTTTTCTATATATGATGTTTATACATATAATTCTTATATATATGATGAGTTGCTGAGAGTATACTCATTAACAGATTCTCTTTAGGAAACAGTAATTCAAAAAATGTCTTAAATGGCACAGTTGATTTTCATCTTGAAATCCTCCTTTAAGGAAACAACTTCTATTTGGCTAGTTATTTGGTTAGTTTGTAGTGGACTGGTTTCTGGCGTTCTGGGTGTTTCTCCTTAAGCTCTCAGATAAAAAGAAAGCAGTGCCTTCTTATCAGGTCTAGATGACCAGTGCATCAAAGGCACGTCAGTATACGAATTAACCATCTGGTGATACCTTAAGAAAGAGCAGCTTAAAGCAGCGATCATTCATTGTCTCACAGTTGCTCTTGTTCAGAAGCCTTAGAGTGACTTCTCCGGGAGCCTCTGACTTTCAAAGGGCCTTACATAAGCTGCAATCTGGATGCTCACCAGACCTGAAGTCTTGACTGGGGAGGGTATGACAAGTGACACCCAACTCTTCCTAAAAGGCCTCAGAGGAACTGCTTCTGTGTTTAGTCATGGGGCTTTTGGCAGATCTCAAGTCCTGACTGGCATATGGTCAGAGATGTTCCTTGCTAGATAGAGTTCATGTGAACTTCTCACCAGGTGTTTACTTCCGTAAATCAAGGCTCCAAGAGACTGATAGCCAAACAGAAGTCAGACTTTCAAAAAACAGTATATGGTTGTTTTTTTTCCAAATCCTTTTAGAAGTGGGTGACATTATAGGAAGGACATTATACAAATAATTGTATAAAGAAACAGACATCAATAAGGACCATCTTATAGGATGCTGTCTAGTGTAATGTAAACCTTCCTTCTCATCCCTACCATATCATTGAAGAAATAGAAAGCCATTCTCCCTAGAAAAGAGGAAGTTCATAAAGTTGAAATTCAAATTGTGCCTTACATGATGGTAGCATTCAAAAGTAGCTCTCATTTCATAATAGCATTTGGATGATTGATAAAATAGTGTTTTCTGGAATATCTACTTATGAAGTATTTTTTATTTTTCAATGCCCTTGTAAAAGGTAACTAAATATATTAGAAGCTGATTTTTATTATTTAAAGGAATATTTTAAAAATTTACTTATTTAGTTATTTATTTTTGGTGTTTTTGAGACAGGGTCTCCCTTTAGTCTCAGCTGGCGACGTTTTTCAAAAGGAAATTATACTTATGCATCTCCCAAGCATTATCCTTGCTTCTGTTTACCATTCTCTTTGTTGTACCATGATTACTCAAAGTAATAAGACATTTGTAATGGCTCATTCTTGGTTATATTTGTAGTACATCGACTGTCTGTGATGATGCTGTTGAAGGTGAACAAAAGAAGGAATGTCCACTTGAAGCTGTTACTTCAGATCCTCATCAAGAACAAAATGTGGATGACAATATGCCAGATAATGCAAAATCCAAACCCAAGAAAACAAAAAAGAAAACTAAAGCAGGTTTGTTACCCAAATTAAATGAAAATTAGGCATCTTTGTCAAATAAATTTGACTCTAGAAATTTTAGTTCTTAAAATTAAAGGATATAATTTAAAAGAAATCTCCATAAAGTACTTGTTACTTGTTCTTGATTTATGTAGAAGGTATTCTTTTATTAATAGCTAGGGGTCTTTGTCATGATTTTATTATATGATTCAACTTTAGTTCTTGATTTGTTTAATTCAACTCTAGAAGGATACTGGTTTTGAGGTTCCTATTATGGCCTAGAAAATTGTCTTTTTAAGCCATTGATTTTAGAACTGCAAATAGTTACCTTGGTTACTACTGACAATGGCTGGTAGTCAACAAACATTTCAGATATTAAGACTGTATGTCTCTGTCAAGTGTGATATCTTTTCCTGGTACCTCTGCCTAGCACAGCTTTTCTCTTCTCACACCTTTCCTTTCTACCTTGTTGCTTTTTTTTTTTTTATCTTCTTTTCTGCTTTCTGTCTTCTATCAAGAATAGGTACTTTTAGTATTTAGGTTCTTTTTTTTTTTATTTCTGTATGTGTATGAGTGTACTGTCTGCATGAAGGTTTGTGCACCCGTGTCGTGCAATGCCGCGGAGGTCAGAAGAGGGTGTCGGATTCCCCTGGAACTGGAGTTCTCCTGGAATTGGAGTTACAGACAGTTCTCAGCCACCATGTGGGTACTGGGGATCGAACCTGGGTCCTCTGCAAGAGCGGTCGGCGCTCTTAACCGCTAGGCCATCTCTCCAGCCCAGTATTTAGGTTCTTATACATTTTGGTAATGTTTTGTGACTTTTGTTAAAAACAGTAAAAAGTGTTTTACAAGTGACTGAGACCTATATACAGGAAAGTACTTACCTCAGTTCTACCACTTAGTGAAAGGGAATTTTTACAAACCAAGCACACCAATAAAATCATCCAAATCTAGGAACATAATCTTCTTAGCACCCCAAAGTCCCTCAAGTCCCCATCTAATGAGCATGAATGGAATCATAATACTGTGCTTCTTGTACTTAGCTTCATTTCATCTTTTTAAAAGACTTCTACTATATAAATTATATATAAAGTTGAACTTATTCTTAGTTTTCTGATTTTTGTACCATGTAAATACCTATTATATAAATATACTTCAACAGATCTAACTAGTCTTTTGATAATCATTTACTATTCTAGTTTGGAACAATTACAAGTAAAATTGTAAACTGCATTTTACTCACATATTTTGTTGAACATAAGCATGCATTTTTATTGAGAATATTTTTAGAATATATTTTTATTCTATTTAGATTTTTTTATATATTTAGAATATATAGTTTTGCTTTAATAGCTACTTCACTTTTCCAAATTTGGGTTAAAAAAAAAATGAAATAAATCTTTCCCAGGTCCTAAAATTCCAAGTTCTAAAATTTTTGTATTTGGGGGCTGGAGAGATGGCTCAGCAGTTAAGAGCACCAACTGCTCTTGCAGAGGACCCGGGTTGGATTCCCAGCACCCACATGGTGGCTAAGGACTGTCTTAACTCCAGTTCCAGGGGAATCCGATGGCCTCTTCTGACCTCCGCAGCATTGCACAACACGGGTGCACCAACCTACATGCAGACAGTACACTCATACACATAAAAAATAATAAATAAGGGGCTGGAGAGATGGCCTAGTGGTTAAGAGTGCCTACTGCTCTTGCAGAGGACCCAGGTTCGATTCCCAGCACCCACATGGCGGCTGAGAACCGTCTTTGACTCCAGTTCCAGGGGAATCCAATGCCCTCTTCTGACCTCCGCAGCATTGCATGACATGGATGCACAGACCTGCATGCAGACAGTACATTCATACACATAAAAGAAATAAAATTAAAAAAGAATAATAAATTTTAAAAATTGTATTTTACTTTTCACATTTATTCAGTTCATCTGGAATTGATTGTTTTGTATACTGAGAGGGAGTAAGTTCTTTTTTCCACATGACCCAAGTTAAATGTAGATATGTTTGTGTTTGTGTGTGTGTGTGTGTGTGTCTGTTGTGTCACATTAGACAGTTGGTGCAAGCTCTACCAGTCCCAATTACAATAACCTTATGACAGGTCCTCTTTTTAGTACTGTATTCCAGCTTTGGTCTTCAGCACTGCCTAGACTATTCTTTCTTTGCTCTTTGAGTTTCCATGTAAATGTTTGAAATACTACCTCAATTCCTCCCCTTCTATCTACCTCACCCTGTCCACTGGACTGCGAGTTTTATCTAGGATGGGTAAAGCTAAAGACATTGACAGTGTAACAACTCTCTAAGTAGACTTGACATCTTTATAAAATATTGATTCTTGCAACCTATGGATTCCATGTACATCTTTACCCATATCTTATTTCATTTATCTTGATAAAATTAGAAATTTTATCAGTCTTGTTAAATTTATTCCTAGGTATTTAATGTTTCTGAATGATATTATAAATGGCATTTGTATATTTAACCCAGATTTTCAGATCTGAATGCTTACAGTACCTAAAGGACTGTCACATGGTATACATTTTAGTCCATTGAGTAAATAGTGCTTCTCTACTTTCTTGATGTCTTTAAGTTGCATTTGCAATTTGTCTTCCTCATTTTTGTGCAAAGCAGTAACCTGCTTCATCCTGTAACATCCTACTTAACAGATGAAATTCTAGTTAGAAATGAATCAAGTTATATATGGAAAGTTCTTAGATAAAACTACTTTTAATTTTTGACCTTTTTTCTTTTGTGCTATTAGTTTTTGTTAGGGAAAAATTAAAGATGTCTCATCCTATGTTAATGTGTTAGTAGATGGAGTTATTTCACTTTGTGAGTGGTCAACTGCTCTCTGCCTCTTTTCCCTTGAAGTTCTTTTATTAAGAGTGAAATAATCATAGAGTGTAAAGATTTAATTATATGTAAGTCTAATGATGAGAGTAATTCATCATACTGATTTTTCATTCCTGCATTAGTTTCAGATGATAATGAAGAGATTAATAGTGATGGTGTTCATGAAGTAACAAGCCGAGACAGTCCAGTTCATCCTAAGTGCTTGCTCGATGATGATCTTGTCATGGGAGTTTACATTCACCGAACTGATCGACTTAAGTCAGATTTTATGATTTCTCACCCAATGGTAAAAATTCATGTGATTGATGAGCATACCGGTCAATATGTCAAGAAAGATGACAGGTAATTTTTTTAATTATATAACTTTGAAATTGAACCTGTCTCCAGTAGGAATCCTCTTTATGGCCATTGGTGGTTGGGAGTTAGAAGACATAGATCTGTGGATTTGTATCAGAGAACAATATTGTAGTTGTAGCTGTTCATCAACCATTTGACATTGATCAGTAGGCTCTACAGAAGAATGGAGAATATATATTCATTTTAAATATTAAAGAGTATCTATCAGGTTTATTAATTTAGGCCATAAACTTGCATTGTAAATACTGTAAATGTTCTGGTTTTGTAATCTCCTGCTTTTTACTTTTTTTTTTTTTTTTTGTATGTGTATGAATGTACTGTCTGCATGCAGGTTTGTGCACCCGTGTCGTGCAATGCCGCAGAGGTCAGAAGAGGGTCTCGGATTCCCCTGGAACTGAAGTTCTCCTGGAATTGGAGTTACAGACGGTTCTTAGCCGCCATGTGGGTGCTGGGGATCGAACCTGGGTCCCCTGCAAGAGCAGTCGGTGCTCTTAACCGCTAGGCTATCTCTCCAACCCCTGCTTTTTTCTTTTAAATTAATGTTTCCTGGGCCTTAGGTGAGATAAAGGAATGTTGAATTTTTTTTTCCCCTAAGATTGCTTCTGTTGGGCTGGGTGTGGTACATTAAATGCCTTTAAACTCAGCATCCAGGAGGTGGGGGCAGTTAGATCTCTGTGAGATGGAAGCCAGTCTGGGGGTACGTAGGAAGTTCCAGGTCAGTTGGGGCTATGTAGGAAGTTCCAGGCCAGTTGGGGCTACATAGGAAGACCCTGTTTCAAACAAACAAATGAACAAAATCTTTATACTTAGGGAGATGGAGAGATAGTTCAGAGGTAAGAGCACTGACTGTTCTTGCAAAGAATTTGGGCTTGGTTCCCAGCACCTACATGACAGCTAACAACCATTTATAACCCCATCCACAGGGGATCCTATGTCCTTTTCTGGGCTCTGGGGGCATTGCACACATGTGGTGCACTTACATACACGCAGGCAAAGCACTCATACATACAATATTTTTTTAAAAAGATTGCTTCTAATGGGAATACATACTTGAAATCCAGGTATAAAGTACAGTAAAATAAATGATTATGCTAGATTATGCTAATAAAACCTTACTTGCTTGAAAGAGAGGCAGGGGAAGAAAACATGACTATAATTTTTTAAAGTCATCCATTTACTTAGTTTTCTTAGGGCATATAAGGAAAATGCAACAGTCAAAAGTTATACTTATTTTCTTATTTAAATAAATTTATTATATTTTTAATCACAAATTTTAACTTCTGGAGGAGTGACTATTTCACCTCTTTCACTGAAAATGTATTCATAGCTTTCACTCTCTATTTGTATAATTTCTGTGATTCCAACTAAAAGGATGTAAGATGAGAGTCAGATACTACTTTAAATTTCTAAATAAAATTTAGTCCTTTTAGATGTTAAAGAGTATTATTTTTTATTTTTTGTCATGTCTATTATTTCTGCCTTTTGTATGTGCCATGGTTTTTTTGTTCTAAAAAGTATAATGGATTGTCATAATAAAAGTACTTTCTTTTAACAGTGAACGCCCTGTTTCATCCTACTATGAAAACGACAATGTGGATTACATTCTTCCTATAATGACCCAGCCATATGACTTTAAACAATTAAAATCAAGACTTCCAGAATGGGAAGAACAAATTATATTTAATGAAAATTTTCCCTATTTGCTTAGAGAATTTGACGAGTGTCCAAAAGTCATGCTGTTCTTTGAGGTATGAAGAAAGCAAACTAATTTTTAGTAAATATTTAGTTATACAAGTATAAGTAACTGATTTCAGTAGGTTTGTAATGCAGTGAAGTAATGTGAAAATTTACTGTCTAGAATTTAGGGTTTACCTGTGGAGGTACCAGTGAGAAGCCCTTTTTGAAACAGAGATGGTCTATATGCTGAGCAGGTGTCAGCTATTTGACCTACTCTAGCATGGCACTTAATCAACAACTGAATCACTATTAGCTAAAGTGATGTGTGTAATCTATTTGATCCTAATTTTCCATTGTAAACCCATTTCACAAAGGCAAAGTCATTAACTATATCAGACTACCTATGAATAAGCAGTACATTATCTGGATAAAAAAGATAAGCATACATCAACTAGTTGACTAATACAGTATAATGTGACCAAAGATGATAAAAAAACTTCTTAGATGTGAAATAGCATCAGAAAGGTCAATGAAATAGGGAGACTTTGAGTTGACTTGTTATTCTGTTTTTTGGTTTGTTTTTTTTTTTTAGCTAAAAAAGAATATTAAGATTGAGGTAAAAGTGATTTTTCCTAAAGTTACTCCAGTTTTTTGTTTAGGTAATTTGTTTTACAACTCAAACGTAGAATATCGTGTTTCTTTTTTCTTGCTTATATTCTCTTGTCATAAATAAAGGGAAATTTAAAAAGTCTCTTGGTCTAGTTTAACCAACCAAAGGGATTTTTAGGCATGGGAACTGTAGAGCCTTGCATGCATGACCAGATCTGATGATTCATTTGTGGAGGAATTTTTTTTTTTTCATGTGTGATCCTGACTTTCAGGTTATTTATGTTTGTTTATGATACATCTATGACTGTATTATATATTACTTATATAAAGCTACTATTTTCTTAAAGGATATAATTTTCTGTCTCCAGGAACTTTGTCAAAGAAACTTAATCATTCACTATTACATCATTCTTTAATAATCACTTTATTATTAGGAAATTAATGAATTCTAGATTATTGGGTTATATAAACACTTGATTACTTTTTAAAGTTTTAACATACTGTATCTATATAAATATTTGAAATTGACTTTTTAAAAGTTTATTGGAAATAATGTGATATATATCAGAAATATTTAAAATAGTTATTCTAGTCACAGGTATTTATCCTGGGGGGAAAAATGTCAGCTTCATACAGATATATGTATATCCAATATACTTATTAATAGTAGCAAAAAATTTAGGGAGATGAAAGATCCTAAATTTCATTCAGTTTAGGGATTTGGTGAAATAAAATATGTTTTTTTAAGTTATAATGTTTATATTATAGAGCATTGCTATATAGCCATTAAAATAATATTCGTGTGTTTTTATTGACATGAAGAGAAGTATCCACTACATATCATATGAAAATAGTTTGAAAAATAGCATATATTTGATTTATAATGGATTTATTTAAGAACACACAGAAAAGATTACATCTGTATAAGGCAGATGTTGAGGCTGGGAAGATGACTCTGTGTAAGCATGGGTATCTCAGTTTAAATCCCCAGCATCCACTTAAAAGCACATGCTTTCAGCTGGGCATGGTGGCACACACGCCTTTAATCCCCAGCATCCACTTAAAAGCACATGCTTTCAGCTGGGCATGGTGGCACACACGCCTTTAATCCTAGCACTTGGGAGGCAGAGGCAGGTGGACCTGTGTGAGTTCAAGGCCAGCCTGGTCTACAGAGTGAGTTCCAGGACAGCTGTGGCTACAGGAAGACCCTGTCTCAGAAAAAAAGAAAAAAAAAAAGCACATGCTTTCTAACCTCATATCTGGAGGGCAAGAGACAAGTGGAGCCTCAAAGCATCTTGCCAATTCAATGAGAGAGCCTCCAAATTCAATGAGAGACCCTATCTCAAAAAATAAGATGGAGAACAATCAAAGAAAACACCTGGCATCCACTTCTCACCTCTGTGCATACACGTATGTGCATACACACTAACAGTTGCATTTTTGTGTTATGTGTGTGATGTATGTGTATGTACATGTTAATGGTGATTATTGGTCTGAATAACAAACTGTTTTATACTTTGTTAATATATTTGTTTACATTATCGGTGCTTTTTTTCACTGAGCATGTATTTTGTCTGAAAAAAATATTTAGTGATCAGTCTTTTTTAAAGATTTGTTATTTCAACTAAGTTTTTTATAAGAATTAAGTTCAGGGGCTGGAGAGATAGCCTAGTGGTTAAAAGCACCAACGCTCTTGCAGAGGACCCAGGTTCAATCCCCAGCACCCACATGGCGGCTAAGAACCATCTGTATCTCCAATTCCAAGAGAACTCCAGTTCCAGGGAAATCCGAGACCCTCTTCTGACCTCTACGGCAGTGCACGACACGGGTGCACAAACCTACATGTAGACAGTACATTTATACACATACAAAAATAGTAAATTTTTTAAAAAATTTAAAAAAAGAATTAAGTTCAGGGGCAAGAGAGATGGCTCAGCTGTTAAGAGGACTGGCTGCTCTTGCAGAGGACCTGCATTTGATTCCCAGCACCCACACACATGCTAGCTAACAACCATCCTTGACTCCAGTTCCAAGAGATCTGATGCCCTTTTCCGACCTCCACAGGCATTGCACAACATGGGTGCACTGACCTATAAGCAAGCAATACACCATATACACAAAATAAAAATAATAAAATATTAAAAAAAGAGTCAAGTTCAAAGTCATAGCCTCTAACAGGTGCTTAGAATACTGTCTCTTTTCTGCCGTCACTGGGGTCCAAAATCTGTGGCTTGCATTGCCAAGCTGAAAAAGGCCAAGGCCAAACAAAGAACTTGCCACAAAACTGGGTTAAATGTACACGGCTAATTTTTCTGTACATAAATAAAATTGCCCTTCAAAAAAAAAGAATACTATCTCTGTGGCAGATAGTTACAAGTCCTTGATATTTAATATCAAGGCAGAATGAACAAAATCCTTGAGAAGACTTGAGACTATTTATAACATATGTACAAAGGGAAAACCTCTCAGACTTCACAAAGGCATTTTAAATAAGGACCCAAATAAGGCTAAGTTTCTAAAATAAGCTTTTGAACAAAAAGATTCCCTGAGACTTAAACAATCAAACTTAGGAATTCTGTGGTATGTGTGTTTATATGTAGACTATATTTGAAGTAATTTTGTAAAAAATGCAGTTAAAAGTTTTTAATTGACATCTTTGTGTCTATGGGTTTTGATGACATTTAAAATGTAATGAATAGATCAGGATAATTGGCATAGCTATATATCTGAGGTAATTAATACTTGGCCTTGGACTTGAAATAAATCCCAATAAAAGATTTATTAATAAAATATAAAATGCTTAAAAAATGAACCTTCAGTAGTTGTTCAGTTAACTTGAAGTAAATTAAATGAGAAATGTTTTAACTTCTTTTAAGCTAGACTTTTTAAAAGTATCAAAATGATTTTTATTTTAATGTTTCCTTTAAAATAATACATTTTACATTCTACCACACCCCCTCTTCCGCAGATTGTTCCCTAGGCTTAGAAAAGGGGCACAGGTGGATGAGAAGCAAAACACTCTACTTTCTCTGGAGCTGATGTCTTGGTCTCTAGTCAGTTCTGGCTGCTTTCTTTCATGGGCTGCCAGCTTGTCCAGGCATAACCTTTCGATCCTACTAATGAAGCACATGCAATTAGATATTTAGGTATTAAACAGTATAATATATAGCCTTTCAATCCTACTAATGAAGCACACACAATTAGATATATAGGTATTTGCACAACTGCTTGCAAATTGGTTTTACATGAAGGATGCTTGTACTCACAAATTATCACTTATTGTTAAAAAAAAATGAAAACAAAACAAAACAAAAAAGCAGAGAAAGATGCAGAAAACTTACGGCAGAATGCATGATCTGGGATGGGTAGGGGTGGGTGGGGGGAAGGGAAGGGGCTATATGCCTGAACTGAATTGGAAAATGATGTATGAAATACACAAAGCATCAATAAAAAAATAAATAAATAAATAAATAAATAAATAAATAAATAAATAAAATAATACATTTTAGGGAGTCTAGTACTCTGAAATAGTTTTTAAAATTTATTTTGCAGATTCTTGACTTCTTAAGCATGGAAGAAATTAAGAATAACTCTGAGGTTCAAAACCAAGAATGTGGCTTTCGGAAAATTGCCTGGGCATTTCTTAAGGTATGTTTTATACATTTTAAACACATTTAAAATAATTTCCAAGCTAGGCATGGTGGCACATGCCTATAATCCCAGCACTTGGGAAGCAGAGACAGGAGGATCACTATAAGAGGGAAGCCAGCCTGGGATAGTCTATATAGAGAGTTCCAGGCCAGCTAGGGCTATATAGTGATCCCCTATCTCAAAAACTAAAGAAAAACTAAATCTCATAATAAAATTAAATAATTTCCAAATTTGGTTGGTTTTTTTTCCCCAAGTCATTTTGGTCTCATAGGAGTTAGTACCTAATGTGAGATTAAGATGGTGAAAGTTGACAACTCAACTGTCTGCCATTTATACCTTTCAACCCTGAGGATACTGTGCTGAATGATACATACAATCCTGTCATCTTGTGTCCATTCATTAGATGTTTAAAACCCTTTCAGTGTGGCAGCCACTTTTCAGTCAGCAAACTTGAATTCCTTTACCTTATTGACTCCTTATTGTAGTAAGAAAACTAAACTTGCACTGGAGAGATGGCCTAGTGGTTAAGAGCACCAACTGCTCTTGCAGAGGACCTGGGTTTGATTCCCCAGCACCCACATGGCGGCTGAAAACCATCTTTAACTCCAGTTCCAGGGGAATCCAACACCCTCTTCTGACCTCCACAGTATTGCACGATGTGGGTGGACAAACCTACATGCAGACAGTACATTCATACACATACGAAAATGAATAAAATTTTAAAAGAAAACTAAACTCAATGCATTCAATTATATAATTTGTCTTTCAATTAAAGTTTTTAATAATTACTATGAAGAATTAAGATGGATGATGGAAACAGGAATCTTGACCCCATGGGACCACCTTTTTACACTCTACTCCATAACTTGAGCATTGGCTAGATGAGAAGGTCTAAGGCATTATTAACTTTTAATAAACAATGTGAACCATTATGGGATTTTAATTAGAAACTGCTTGGGGCTGGAGAGATGGCCTAGGGGTTAAGAGCGCTGACTGCTCTTGCAGAGGACCCGGGTTCTATCCCCAGCACCCACATGGCGGCTGAGAACTGTCTGTAACTCCAATTCCAGGAGAACTCCAGTTCCAGGGGAATCCGACACCCTCTTCTGACCTCCTCGGCATTGCACGACATGGGTGCACAGACCTACATGCAGACAGTACATTCAAATAAATAAATAAATAAATAAATAAATAAATAAACCTACATGCAGACAGTACATTCATATAAATAAATAATAAATAAATAAATAAAATTTAAAAAAATTTAAAAAAAACTGCTTATGTTCATTCTGCGTTACAATTTGTACAGATCTGCTATACTTGCCATGAGCTACACTCAGAATACACTCTTTTAAATTAATATGAATTTTAATTTACCTTAAACTATTATTAGAAAAAGTCATCAAGAATTCCTGACCCTCTCCCTACCCCTTAAAGGATAATGGTTTCTACATGATCCCATTTATAACACTCATATCTTTTTCCTTATACTTTAAGCCTTACAGAGTCTAATTATTTCTTTTGGATAAACAATTTGAGCATTTTTGTATTTTTGCATCTGTTATATATTATTCTCTTGAAATTCTTCACAATCACTCACTCTAAACATATTGTAGGCTTACAGAAGGGGTGAATATCTGTTGAAGGAAATTCTACATAGATAGAAAATGATTGAGATAGACTTAGCCTGTAAGAAAGTGATATGAACCAAGTTAAGATTTAACTACATTACTATTATACTGCTGGGTTCAGCAGTATTCAGTTACTAGAAAATGATTGAGATAGACTTAGCCTGTAAGAAAGTGATATGAACCAAGTTAAGATTTAACTACATTACTATTATACTGCTGGGTTCAGCAGTATTCAGTTACTAAAATGGTCCGTTACACTATATGCTAATTCCCAATTATGCCTCAGGTCTAAGGCACTTTAAGTTCATCTTGAATGCAGTAGTTGATGTTTTAAATCATATAACAAACTATTTGCATTTGAGTCCTATATTATACAATTCCTAATCATAATGGCATGGTCTTAAGTAGTTCTCTTAGCATGAGTTCTTTAATCATGCCAAGCATCGTGCAAGTATAGACTAGATTGTCTGGAAAATATTAAAACAACTTAAAAAGATTTTGTCTTGAGAATATTAAAACTTAAGAAGTATGATTTGGAAACTGCACAGAGTGCCTCCTTACAATCACTGTGCTGAGTAGTTGGCAGACAGCAGGAGGGCCTCTGCAGAGACTGTAAATCATACTGAAAGACTGAATGTTATTATTTAGTTTGAAAGAGTTTTTTACCCCACTGATCACAGTGTCACCCCTCTCAGCTTATGACTCCACTTGACAACCTTTCCTAGAGTTGTAGGGGAAAAGGTGCTGTGTTTTGCCACCTGTACTTCTTGTCGCTACATCATTCTTTAGCATGTTAGTGTCTGGATTTTGCCTCTGTTTCTAGAATTCACTATTTCTGTTTGCCAAATGAGAGCATTCTTCATTTGTTGTTTTGTCAGACATAAAAATTTAATCCATTACCTTCATGAAACCCTGCTACTTTTGCTTTCTTGGCTTCATCCTTTTGTGGTTTTGCTTGTTCCATTTCTGCAAGGTTGTCTCTTACCCTGTTAATGTAATTCCCTCTCAGTTTCATCTTTAACTCACTTTTCTTAGAACCTCTTTTCTTTCCTGTTCTTTATATTTGCAAAGGTAATGCTTCCTGGACATTGCAGCTTGGAACATCCTGCCAAATCTCTTCGTTAGCCCTTCTCTCTCTTACTGTCCTCAGTAGGTACTGTTACCATTGCCTGCCCAGTCTCATGAGTTTATAACCATAAGTAACACATAACAGGTTGAATTCAGATTAAGTAAAATGAAGTAGAATTTAAAATCCGTTTATGGGAGACTAGAAAGCTAGCTCAGGAGTTAAGAACACTGCTCTTCTAGAGGACCCAGGTAGGATTCCCAGCACCCACATGGCACCTAACAGTCATCTGTAATTCCACTTCCAGGGTTTCCAACACCTTCTTCTGGCCTCTGTGTGCTTTGCACAATGACACAGATGCATTTACATGTATGCAGGCAAAATACTTATATACACAAAATTTAAAAATTATAATTTTAAAAATTCACTTCTGGAGCTGGAGAGATGGATCAGTGGTTAAGTTCCCAGCAACCACATGGCAGCCAACAACCCTCTTTAACTCTAGTTCCAGGGAATTTGATGCCTTCGTCTGACCTCTGTGGGCATGGCACAACATGGATACACTTACATATATGCATGCAACACACTCTCATACACACACACAAAATGAAAATAATATTCTTTTTTTTTTTTACTTTGGTAACTTCTTTATAGTGCTTTTATTGATGTTTTGTATAATTCAGACATCATTTTTCAATTTAGTTTAGGCATATTCCCTTTTCCCTTCTCCCCACCCCACCCCAGATCATGCATTCTACCATAACTGTCCTACATCTTTCTCCCAGTCTTTTTTTTATGCTTAGAAATTCACATTTTCCTTCATTAATTTTATATTACTCTAAAATATAGATACATACTCTCCACCCATATACAGTAATTACAGAGTCTGAAAATAAGTGGTGAGTGGATTCTATAGCCCCTTGAGAGATTTACATTATAACAACATAATTTGCTTTCAGATAAACAGAAATATAACAATAATGTTGTTCAGCTTGCCTTTCATCTGGGGGGATTTGGTGTTAGCATCCACAAATGAGGGAAACCATTTGCCGTTTGTTTTTCTGGTACAATAATTTAAATGTTTTGCCAGCACCTTGAAGTGGTTATACAAATACAGAGAAGGCTATCTAGAAATGTTTTAAGGTCACTAAGTTTATACTTGTCAAAATAACCTGAAACTGTCTAACCACCTAGATCAGTCTTCCGTCTTTTGCTTTATAAATATAAGGAATTTCAACTTATCGCTTTAATCTTTTAACACTGAACTTCTGACCCTGTGCTTTATTGAGTTTATTTTCAGAAAAGGTAATATTTTACATGAATTCTTATTTCAAGCTTCTCGGAGCCAATGGCAATGCAAACATTAATTCAAAACTTCGCTTGCAACTGTACTACCCACCTACTAAGCCTCGATCCCAGTCAAATGTTGTTGAGGTTTTTGAATGGTGGTCTAAGTATCCAAGAAATCGTTATCCATCAACACTGTATGTAACCATACGAGGATTGAAAGTTCCAGACTGTGTAAGTTAACAGTACATCTCTTCTTTATTATTACAATTAAGGATGACATAGCATGTTTTCCATTTTTCAAAAGCTAAGATTTTAAAATTTTTTAACAGATTTCTGCAATAGGAAGATGCTTTCAATTATTATATATTAAGCCTATAACAGTTGATATTTAAAAGATATTTAAGTAAATTTTATTAGTTTTTTGTTGTGGTTTGGTTTTGTTTGAGACGGCCATTGCACCCACCTTCCCCTAACCCTGTAATGGAATTTTATCTGGCTTGAGTTTACATAGGTCTTCTGTCTGCCATCACAATTACTGTGAGTTCATATGTGCAACTGCCCTTTTACCCTGTCTTCTGCAAGATCCCAAAGCCTTGCTGAGAAGTACCATACAGATGTCCCAGTTAGGACTGAACACCCAATCTTTCCCAGCCGTGAGTGCTGTGAGCTACAATAATGACTGGCCTACAAGATATGGCCACTAGTGCAATAGTGGCACTGATGTTAATTAGAGTAACCAACCACCCTCTGATTGCATTTAAGGCCTGCTCCACAAGATAGAATCCATACTGGGCACCATTGTTGGGGACAAGAACCTGTGGCTAGATAGCTCATGAGTCTTTTAAATAGACACAATATTAAAATGACTTCTGCTGACTTATTGCTGTATCGCTAGATTAGTGTATCTCTCAGTCAGCCCTTGTCAGAGAAACTGCTTCTTGTAGTAAAAGGCAATTGGCAGCTAGTCAACATGGAGGGAAGCTATTATTTTTTTATTCATACTTTGAAGCTTTATGCTGATAGGACCATAGATCAAGTACTTTTTATTTCATTTAAATGTATAAATTAAAATTTAACTTTTATGGATTATATTTTGAAAATATTTCCATACTATTTTTCTCAAAATTACAATAATAATGTGTGCTAGGTAAAAGAAACAATTTAGGGCCAGCGGGTTGGCTCAGTAGATAGATGTGCTTATTGCCAAACCTCTTAACCTCACTGTGATCCCTGGAACCCTTGTGTTTTCTTTGACCTTCACATTTTTCTATACATATTTAGATAAAGCCATCTTACCGCTCTATGATGGCTCTTCAGGAGGAAAAAGGTACACCAGTGTATTGTGAACGTCACCATGAGGCAAGTTCAGTTGAGACAGAACCTGGATTAGAAGATTCAAAGGAAGTAGTAAAGTGGAAACGACTGCCTGGGCAGGTGAGACGCTTAATGATGCTTGCATTGGTTACTGTTTTTATTGTTACCTGACAAAAACAATTTAAGGAAGGATTTGTTTTGCTCACAATTTGAGATTAGCTCCTCATGGTGGAGAAGGCATGGCACCAAGGTCATGAGGCAGCTGGTCACATATGTTCAATTTGCTTTCTCCTTTTTACTTAGTCAGGATCCAACCCATGGAATGGTGCTACCCTCATTTAATGTGGTCTTTCCAACTCCATTAAGCAGCGTAGACTTCACAGACATACCCAGATGTTTGACACCTAGGTGATTCTAGGTCTTGTCAAATTGACAGTATTCATCATTATTACAATGCTAGGTTCATTTAGAGATTTATTTCCTTAAGAGAACAATATCTCTAGGATACCAACCTTATTAGTTAAAGCAGTCAGGTTATCGTATTAATTCAATCTACAAATAATAGAGTGTTTGTGCATACACATACTATTTTAAGGGCTGGAAAGATGTCTTACCTGGTAAGACCTTATAGTCTTTTTCCAAAGGACCAGTGTTCTATCTGCAGCTCTTACATTGGGTGGCTCACAACCACCTATAACTGCAGTCCCAGGGGCTCTCATGCCTCTGGCCTACAGTAGTCACATGCACATGCCTATACAGACACACACATGCGCGCGTGCCACATATGCCATTTAAAGTCTTTTTAAAAGTACTGTTTTAGTTTTTTGGAGTAACTGGGCAGTTGTACAAATTTGCTAGGACTGATATAATAAAATTACCACAGGTTGAGTGGCTTAGAAATCTAACATTGAGGTGCTAGCCCATCTGGGTTCTGGTAAGAGTCCTTTCTGGTCTGTAGATATTCATTCCTTATTATATCTGCACATGGTGAAGAAAGAGATCATCTAGATCATTTCTCTCCCATCCATATGGGTTCCACATTTATGATCTAATCACCTCCCAAAATCTTTACCTCTAAATACCAGTTCACTGGGGATTAAGGTTTCAATCTTTGAATTTTGAGGGAATCCCTGCAGATAGATGTTCTCAGTTCACCTTCACAGTGTGCTTATCTGGTCTTTTCTTAATCTTCAAATTAGTGAAAAGGGCTTCCTATATTTGTTAAGCACTCCAAAAATCACTGGTTTGAAACCAGATTTTGCATAAGAGACAATGTGGTATGGTAGATTATTTGTGAGGTGCTCCAAATAATCAGCTCAAAACCAGGGTTTTATGGAATATAATGAATGGCAGCCTAATAGGTGATTGTGTGGTATGTGAGAAGTAATGGAAGATTTTAGGTGAAGAGAAACATGATGACAGTTGTAGTCTAGTATAAATTAATGCTGGCAGTGGCATGTGGTGGGGAATCAGAAGTAAGATTCAGTAGAATTAGAGAAACCTACATGATGGCATGTGCAGTCAATGATGTGTAAAGTAATGAAGGTCTAACTTTGAGGTAAATACTGGCAAAAATGAAAAATAAGAGATAGATGCAAGAGATATAAAAGCAGCCCAAGATTTAGTAGCTCACACGATAGTTGAGGAAACAGTCAAAGCTTTTGAGATCCTTCTTAATACTGTCTAATTTACACTGAGTGCCTTTTCTGGGTTGAATTCAATATCAAACCCTGGGAATACAAATAATTTGACAGTGGCTTCAGCAATGTTACTTAGATAATTACGCAATTTTCCTCAACTACAGTTCCTAATTTAGGAGTAGTGGCAAGTAGTTATCAAACCTCCTTATGTCTTATTCTATTTTTGTATGCTTTTTTTTTTTAACTACCATTTCCCTTTTCTTAATCATCATATTGGAGAGTGAAGGGAAGGGGTAGGTAGCATGGTACCTAGTATATTACTGACACTTAACAAATATCTGTTGAATTTTTCACGTTCTTAGTAGCTATTCATAATGCTAAGTCTTGACCTGCTAAGTGTTGATGTTGTTTGTGAAAAGTGCAGTACCTATCTAGAAAGCAAGTCAGTACTTCCTTGACTAGCTCCATTAAGCTCAGCTTGATCTTCTGAATAACCTTCATTAGCTGTATTTTGCTAATAAGGTTTACTGTTGGCTGACAATAGCTATTGCTGCCATGAATATACTTAAAGACATTTGTACTGACGTTCAACATTTATGACATACAGTGTATGTTTTTTCACCCTCTTGAGTTATACAGAAACTATGGCCTACTCCTGATTGAAATGAATAGAATTAGGAATCACCAAAAGTAAGTGGTGTTTTCTCTGGTAGACATTAGCAGAATAAAAATTTTTGGTTTTATTTAATAGGGATTGAAAACAAAGAAATTATGGGTAAAAATACAGTTAATGAGACCGTAGAGAACGATACTCGGAAAATTCAGTAAGCCCTGCTGTACCCATCTTCCTCTAGTGAATGGCAGAAACTACAGATAGCAATGAAACCTATACTCACACTCATTTAACTTCATTTAACTCATAAATTGGAGTCTGTGTAACCATTTAGTAATAGCCCAGTGTCACTTGTCAGAGGGTTACTTACTAAAATGTTTAAATAGGCTTAATGCTTTGTGATGCTAAACATCATTGCTATTATTAAAGCATGTTTTCTTTTTCTTCTGTGTGTGTGTGTGTGTTTGATGGTGTGTGTGTGTGTGTGTATGTGTGTGTGTTTGATGGTCTCCTTGTATACCTCAAGCTGGCCTGGAACTCATTATATATCTTAGGCTCGCTTTGAATTTTTGATCCTCCTGCTTCAAAACCTCCCATCAGCTGGGCTTATAGGCACATGCCACCATGCCCCATTTGATAACATGTTTTCATGTCGTCCACCCACAGATGTATTGCCTTTTAAATATTTAGGCACTTACATTCAATGTGGAAAAAATAATGCAGTGTAAGTATGATGGCAAAATCATTATTGATTTTCCCCTTTATTTACAATTTCATGGACAGATTTATTCTTACTGTAGACTTTAACCTCAGTGTATTGTTTCATTTCCTTCATAAGTCTGATCTTGCACCTTTATAATTAAAGGAAGTATGTTATAATGTTCCTATATTTGAATTGGCCAGCACCACAATTCTTATACTTTGGAGCCATTATTAAGTAAAATAAGGGTTAACCAAACACAAGCATTGCAGTGTCATGACATTCAGTCTGATAACCAAGACAACTGCTAAGAACTGATAGGCAGTTAAAATAGCATAGATACAGTAAACAAAAAGATAATCCATGTTCAGGGCAGGATTCAGGATGGCAGAATTGCCCTACACTATTTAGAATGAAATTTCCCATTTAATATTTTCAGACCATGGTGACTTGGAGTTACAGAGGATGGTTATTTCTTTTTTCTTTATTGTAATTTTTAATTGCATTTTTATGTATTTAAAACAGAACCTCTCAGTTTATCTGATCTTTATCATTATTATACCCCTTTCCCCATTGCCACCCTCCTATAACCACCTCCCCCCATCCCCAGAATCCATACGTTCTGTAATTTATGTTAAGGCCTGTCATGTCCAGTTAGTGTCCCCAGATGTTCCTCAGTGCATGTTCATCCACTGGGGTCTAGTCAGCTTATGCAGAGTCCTTGCCTTTAAGAAGATCAGCTCTTCTGAGGTGTAGCAGATATTGATGGAGGAGCCTTGCTTGTCTCAGAGAGACCAATATTTTGCTGTATTGCTTTAGTGGCCTTTGTAAAGCTCTCTGGCATTCAGAGGCCATTTTACGCTAGCAAGTGACGTCTCATAACATTTTTCATGCTCACACCTGGTCTTGACAACAGGGACTAGTACTGCCTTTTCTCCTTCATATATCCCTTATAGGCAAGGCCTTTATAATTGGGGGGGGGCGGGTTTGAATCCCCTAGCCAACATCTCCGGATAGGCAGCATAATCATTGCTGATGTCAGAGCCTTCCTGTAATAATATGCTTAATCACAAACTATAAAACTTTAACTATTGAATTTGGCTCAGAGGGATAATATCCCTGGCACAGTTCCTTATCCTATCAATCAGTTATACCTATGCCGGTTTTATAGGAATTACCACTGTAACATTTGGCTCAGTTTACAGTTAGGGAGTGGTTTCATTACCATCATGTGTTCTTTTTCCTAAAAAAGAGGGAGAGGTAGAGAAGTTCTCAGGATCTGGAGGTAACTAAATTCATTAGGCCCATTATAAACAGTCAACCCCAATATTGCAGAGAGATGCTCAGTGTCCGTGATCTCAGTCATGTCCTCTGTCCTTGATTTATGTTCAGATGGGTCAACCTCTCTGCTGGAACATTCCCCAGTTCATCCTGCACAGCCGTAAGCCTGGAGATACTGTGCAACAGTGGCAGCCAAGTGTCTATATATGTCCCAAATCTGTTTGGTGGCTTATTTGCTCTCTCCTTGGAGGAATAACTCACAGCGGAGGCCACAAGCTATAGGTCCTCTAGTGGTGTACGCGATTTATAAGCCCAATAAGAACTTTTCACCCTTTATGGAGAAAACCACAGTTTGCGGATTAGCAGAAATCCAAGCATCTGTGTCTATGCCACAGCTTAGCTTGAAATAAAAGAAGTGGTACTGCTTAAATGCCGTGTACAGTCCAATAGGCTTGTGCTTTGTAAGTATGACTAAAAAGGGTATACGACTGTGAAAGCTGGTCAATCCATGAAGGAAACAACCTGAACAGACTTGAGTCCAAAATGACAACTCCAAAGAAATTAGACTGTTTTCTTCTCACCACTACTTGTGCCCCTTTCCAAAGCCAGGGGAACAAACGCGGAAGAGGAGGCGTGGTAGATTGTAAGGGCTGTGAGGTAAGATGGGGTGAATCATGAGACTACAGGAATATAGTCTGGGACTCCTATTGATCAACATGCCTGTGCATACAATGCTTCTCCAACTGGTCTATGGGAACCTTGGGTTGTTAAAATTGGACATAGATACTTGCAAAATGCACCAATTACTAATTGTATGACATACTGAGTAACATCAATGTTATCTGCAAACAACTGTGTCATTATATTGTAGAATCCTAAAAAAATTAAATTAAAAAAAAAAAAAAAGAAGATCAGCTCTTCTTTACCCAGTAGTAATCAGCTGCCAGTAATTCTTCGACTAAGATTGGGCTTATTGGCCATTTTCACAGTTGTTTGCTCGGGTTTTGTCTGCTTGAGTTTGCATAGGTCTTGTGCACGCTGACACCATTGCTGTAGGTACATGTAAGCAAGGTCCCAGGAGCTTGGACTTCATTTCATATGGTCATGCACCTCCTCCCTGGCTCTTAGTCCTAACACCTCCTCTTTTGCAGTGGTCCCTGAGCCCTGGGTGGGTTAAGTTTAACATAGGAGTCCTATTCAACAATCCATACTCTGCAGACTCTTAATCTCTGTACTTTGGCCATTTGTGACCTTTTGGCTTAGCACCTTGCATAGTGCTTTCTAAAATTATGAAAAGCCAGCCTTCAGGGAAAAGCTAGCCTGCAGAGGAAAAGCTAGCCTGCAGAGGAAAAGCTAGCCTTCAGGGGAAAGCTAGCCTTCAGGGGAAAAGCTAGCCTTCAGGGGAAAAGCTAGCCTTCAGGGGAAAAGCCAACCTTCAGGGGAAAAGCTAGCCTTCAGGGGAAGGGCTTCCAGGTTAGACTCCACAGGCTTCCAGGTTAGACTCCGCAGGCTTCCGGGTTAGACTCCGCAGGCTTCCGGGTTAGACTCCGCAGGCTTCCGGGTTAGACTCCGCAGGCTTCCGGGTTAGACTCCGCAGGCTTCCAGGTTAGACTCCAGCTCCCCTGCTCCATGTCCTGTGTGTGAAGTATGTCCTGTCTGCAGCAATAGGGTCTTACCTTCAAGTTCTGGGAGGCAATCAAGGACTGTGGCAATAGCTTGTGTAACTTGGGTCACATCCCTAGAGAAATGTAACTCCTTACTGTGTGCAAAATATGTATCCTTATATTTACAAACAAATACCCCAGTCACCACTCACCAAAGAAGCTTCTTTTACACCAGAGAGTAACACAGAGTACCACAACTGGTCACATACAGACACCATCGTGAATTGTCCAAGCCCAAGTGGCACATCTACAATGCAACCTCAACATCTAAGGCTCCCAGGACACAGAACAAGGGGAAAGACACTAATGAACCTTTCCATTCTCATTAATGAAGCACCCTCATGCAAAGACACCTTCTGGGCCAAATAGCCACAGCAGTGATTGGCACAGCAAACAACATCGGTGCAGTAGTGGCACTTTTATCTTGGGGGTAATCAGCAGCTACCTAATTGGCCTTAGAGCCCACTCAATGGAAGGAAATTGATGTGTGGTACTGTAATACTGTACCAAATACACACTACTGGAGAGGTCATAGATTCTACAGAGGATGGTTATTTTAAGAAAGAAAAATCCAAGAATGACCATCTATATGTCCTGAATTTAAAAATGGGACATATGTGACATTTGTGGTTGTTTCTGACCTTAGAAAAAGTGACTCTTTGCCATTATAGAATGCAGATGTGACATTCTTTTTGTGGCTATGTAAAAAGATAGTTTTAGAGGATTAGACATTGAAATTTTTTCTTTGCATTTTATAAAAAATTAAGTACTAGTTCAACATAAACAAATTAATTTTATGGAGAACTAATTCTATGTTTGAAAAACGGAATTTTTATTCATTCTGCTTACACTTGTTTCTTTTCCTCCTTATCATAGCAAAATAATTTTAGAAAAAATGTAGTAGTGGACATTAGTCTTATTTTAGTGGTTTCTAATTTATCTTTTTCATGTATTTTTTAGGCTTGTCGCATCCCAAACAAGCATCTCTTCTCCCTAAATGCAGGAGAACGAGGATGTTTTTGTCTTGATTTCTCCCACAATGGAAGGATATTAGCAGCAGCCTGTGCCAGTCGAGATGGATATCCAATTATATGTGAGAAATGATCCTACCTATTTAATGTGATTGTAGTCTGTGTAGTTGACATTGTTTGGGTTTTAAAATTCATTGAAATCTTAATTTAAGTAATCCATAATATTAGTAAATGAAACAGATTTCTTCAAGCAAAAGAACAGTCACTATATTATAAACATTCAGAAAGAATGAGAGTAATCAAATGAAAGATGTTATTTTTAAACATACAATAGTTCTGTAAACATTTTCTACTTTAATATCAAAATTTAGAAACATGAAGGAATAATAAATCTCATAGGAAATTTTAGTTTATTATGATTTCAGTTAGTCATGATGATTTAAATCATGAAAGCTCACCAGTTTACCATATGCTAGAAAGCTAATAAATGACTCGGAAATTCCTCAAAGAAGATTTCTCATTATAATAAGAAAGTAAGTCATCACAGAGGCAAAGAAAAATTATTTCTATAACTTTAAGAGATTTTCTTAAAGCAGTATCATACTATTCTAGGATTAGAAGCATCATTTCTTTTTACCTCAGTAATAAAAATCAACTCTCCTTGGCAAGAAGCCAGCCATAAGTCCTAGGTGATATTGAACTTTACATAGCTTCATAGAATTCATGGGAAACCTGTTCTAAGATATTAGTGATTTTTCTCTTTTGATAATGCACTATCTTAATTTTGATTTATATGCTTACATTTTTCTATTTTAAATGTTACTCCGGGGTTAAATAATTTGTTCAAAATTCTATATAGATTTAGGTATGTTTATTTAATTCCAAAAATAAAAAAAAAGTCTTTGGCTCTGGTTTTGAACTGTTTGTGATGTGTCTAAACTTTGAATTCACTTTGTGTATCAGTATGAAGATGAATACCTTTCACAAATTGTGAACGTATTCAGTCATTATGGAGATGTTCTCTTTACCTCCTTTCTCTTTCTTCTCTTGGAACTATTATTGTGCCTAAGTTGGTAGACTTAGTAGTGTCCAGTAGGTCTCAGACTCTACTCATTTTTCTCCATTCCTTTTCTCTTCTTCAAATTAGATAGTATCAGTTGATCTGTCATCAAGTTTAGTGATTCTTTTGCCAGTTGAAGTCTGTTGTTGAGCCCTCTGCTGAATTATTTCAGTGATCATATGTTTCAACCCAAAGATTCCTTTTTGGTTCATTCTTAGCATTTTTATTGCCTTACTGATATTTTTGGTGAGGAATAATTCTTATATTTTAAATTCTTTATACATAGTTTTCTTTAGATGTTCTAACATTTATAATAGATTTAAACCTTTTATTAAGAAAGATCAACTTCAGTTCTTCAGTTTCGATATGGACAGTTTCTTTTTTGTCTGCATGTAAGTTGGTGCACCTGTGTCATGCAATGCCACGGAGGTCAGAAGAGGGTGTCAGATTCCCCTGGAACTGGAGTTAAAAATGGTTCTTAGCCGCCATGTGGGTGCTGGGAATCGAACCCGGATCCTCTGCAAGAGCAGTCAGTGCTTTTAACTGCTGAGCCATCTCTCCAGCCCCATCTTTTTTTATTGAAGTTTTGGGTATTTCATACTACATTTCCTTTTTTTGAGCTTTTATTGATGTTTTGTGTATTTCAGACATCGTTTTTCAATTCAGTTCATGCATATTCCTCTTTCCCTTCTCCCTACCCCACCCCAGATCATGCATTCTGCCATAACTGTCCTGCATCTTTTTCTGTCTTTTTTTTTATGCTTAGGAATTCACATTTTCCTCCATTAATTTTATATTACTCTAAAATATGGATACATACTCTCCACCCATATACAGTAATTACAGAGTCTGAAAGTAAGTGGTGGGTGGATTCTAGAGCCCATTGAGAAATTCACATTATAACAACATAGTTGCTTTCAGATAAACAGAAATACAACAATGTTGTTCAGCTTGCCTTTCGTCTGGGGGGATTTGGTGTTAGCATCCACAGATGAGGGAAACCATTTGCCATTTGTCTTTCTGGGACTATGTTACTTCACTCAACATAATGGCTTTAAGCTCCATCCATTTACCTGCAAAGTTCATAATGCCATCTTTCTTTACCACTGAATAGTACTCCATTGTGTAGATGTACCACATTTTTGTCATCCACTTGTCTGTTGAGGGGCATTTACTGAAGTCAACTGGTATCAATCTCTTAGGCAGCAATATTTTTAAATGATGCCACTGATTGTTTTAACATGAACCGCAGATTTAGGGCTATTTGTATAAAGCCTGCACAAAGCCAGGTTCCAAAGCCTTGGAGCCTTCCTTGAAAGTGACAAGCTGTCAAATGGGGATAGGTCTTTGGCAACTTAGTTTTTAGGGAACTTCAGTCCTGTTCTGCATCATCCAGTGACTTCTGAGCTTCTCATTTTTTTTTGTTGTTGTTTTTTTGTTTGTTTGTTTGTTTGTTTTTGGTCTCTTTCAAGACAGGGTCTCCCTGTAGCCCCAGCTGTCCTGGAACTCGCTCTGTAGACCAGGCTGGCCTTGAACTCACAAAGATCCACCTGCCTTGTTGTTGTTGTTTTTTAAAGGCTACTTTAGCATTGAGGAAAGAAGAATAAATTAATGTTGCTGTGAAAGCATTTTAATAAAAACTACCCTAGCTTTCCCAAGCTATGCAGAATTTCGTCTTCAGTGTACTGAAGCAACATTTGAGAACTTTGCCAGTCTTCCCTTTGCTTTTATGTGGAAATAGATGTTTTCCCAGTTTTTATTTTGCTCTCTCTTATAAACTGCTTAGTATTTTGAAGGGTGGTTGATTCTACCACTAGGTGGAAATAGACAATTGGAAACTTCTGTATCAAGAGTGGCTTAGATTTCATTGAGTATGAAACCTAACAGTGCTTTGTCAGTTCATTTGCTGCCAATTCATTGTGATTTGCATCATTTTAGTATTAGAATTTCTTTGACATACCCATAGCTCAAATTCCTCAATACTTCAATAATTTTTTTAAATTAGTTAATTTTAAGATAAAATATTGTATTCCTGCAACTCCAAATTATACAGTATTTGAAGTAAATTGCAATGTAAATGTCATTTATTATATTTCTAATAAAATGATTATCAAAGGTTCTTGGGGGAATATCTTGAGATGAAAATAATTGATTATTCATTAAAGTATTGTCAGATTTTATCATAAAATTCTGTGTATGCATTCTTGGGTTTAAATCAAATAACTTTTAGAAGATTTTGGAAATTTTATTAATATTTTTAATATATCTGGTTATAATTTTATAGATCTGTTTAATTTTATCTCAGTTATCATACATTATGTGTGTATTGAATCAAAAATCTAGAAACATAATTTCTAAATATTTTTATTAGTATATGAGATTCCTTCTGGACGTTTCATGAGAGAATTGTGTGGCCACCTCAATATCATTTATGACCTTTCCTGGTCAAAAGATGATCGCTTTATCCTTACCTCATCATCTGATGGCACTGCCCGGTGAGTATATATTTAGGAAGTACTTAATATATACTTGTTTGCTATCAAGGAAAGCTAAGGGAATCTAAAGATGCATAGCTATTCCTATGTCTTGCCTATGAAAGGACTGTTATAAAAACGCATCATGCATACTGACTGATGAAATAGCAGTAAAAATTTGCCATGAGGGCAGGCAGTTTTCTTAAATGTCTTTTACTTATGTAATATGTATTATTTCTGGCCCCTGCCATCTTCAAGTGATTATTATGTAAATTGATAATTAGTACCTTGCAAGAAGGTTAACCACTTGAGATCTCTCCTAGAATGTAAGAAAGAATTCTGTTTTCATTGTTGGCCAGAATCCAGTGACATTTAATAAATATAGACAAAATAGATGATGAGGTTAGATACCTTATGCTTTAAAGAACCTTATAGATTGTTAAATATTTACATTTTCACATAGTTTTAAATTTTCCCCTCTTCATTTAACATCTTATTTATTGTCTATTTATCTTAATATTTTGAATCAATCTTACTTCTAGCCCAGGTTGGCATCAAACCTGTGATTCCCAGTGACTCAGCCTCTACTATGTAAGGATTACCCAGCACAACTGGCTAAATTTTAAAATTTTAATGTTTTATTTACATTTTTTCTAGCAGTTTGTTTAACCTTGAATATTCATGAGGGGATTCACATGGTGGAAGAAGAGAATGAAGTCTCACAAGTTGTCCTCTGACCATCACATGTGCCCCAGAGGCATACCTGCAGGCAGACACACACACACACACACACAACACGCAACTGTTTTGAACAACTGCTTCATTTCTGCCTATTAGATATGGTCTTTCAAATGAACTCCAAGACTTATGAACAGTCATTGTTTTTACCTTTTAAATTACCTTCAAATTAGAAATTTTGTTCTTTTAGCACCTATTCTTTTTTATATAGTATATAATCATTACAGTTTTACTGTGATAAAAAATGTTTATTCAGGAGCTAGAAAGTGGCTCAGAGGTTAAGCACTATTCTGACAGACTTGGGCTTAGCTCTCAGCATGCACATGGTAGCTACTAACCATCTGTCTGTAACTCCAGTTCCAGGGGATCCAGTGCCCTCATCTGGTCTCCATGAACACTGTATATATGTGGTGCACTTACATAGATTTGGGCAAAACACTCATACGCATAAAATAAAAATAAAATATTTTAAATGTTCATGCAGCGATGCATACACTCTGTTTTCACTTAAGAACATACTCTGGAGCTGGAGAGATGGCCTAGTGGTTAAGAGCGCTGACTGCTCTTGCAGAGGACTCAGGTTTGATCCCCAGCACCCACATGGCGGCTGAGAACCATCTTTAACTCCAGTTCCAGGGGAATCTGACACCCTCTTCTGACCTCCACTGCATTGCAGGACACGGGTGCACAAACCTACATGCAGACAGTATATTGATACACATACGAAAATAAATAAAAAATTTTTTAAAAACCCAAAAAGGAAACTCTATCTTTAAAAAAAAAGAACATACTCTTGGGGGCTGGAGAGATGGCTCAGCGGTTAAGAGCGCTGACTGCTCTTGCAGATGACCCAGGTTTGATTCCCAGCACCCACATGGTGGCTAAGAACCGTCTTTAACTCCAGTTCCAGGGGAATTCGACGCCCTCTTCTGACCTCCACGGCATTGCATGACAGGGCTGCACCAACCTACGTGTAGACAGTACACTCATACACATAAGAAAAAAAGAACATTCTTTTGCTCCTTCATTATTTGTTTGGGCTCTTAGTAATCACCTTGTAGATTAAGCAGGTGCTGAGAAAAAACCAGAATGTTTCTCTTGAATAGCTGACTGCATTTTTTCCTTTAACTATAATTTGGTAAATGATTTAATTGCTTTAATTCTTAGATAATAATTTAAAATCAACTATAAATTATAATAGTAAAAATATATTCCTATGATTTTAATAACAATCCATCAAATAAAATATTCATTGATTTATACTCATATAGCAACTGTATGATGCTAGATTTTGCCCATTTTTACACATAGCTAGAAATGTGGAGTATTTAATAAAACAGTTTACCCCTTGAGTTGACACTTGGGTGAAGACTATTCCAATATTGCTCAAGAAGTTAACTGTACTTGGAGAAGAAATGGAGTGTTAAACAAAAAAGGAAGTAGTGCTTAATATACAAAAGCCTGTTCTCTTAAATAGCATTTTTGTACTCAAGTATCCAGAGTAGGTAGGGCCTGGGAAACAGCTCAGTTGATAAAATGCTTGCCGAATGAGCTAAAGACCTGAGTTCAGAGCCCCAGTATCCATGTACGAAAGTCAGGCACAGCAACACATACTTGTGATACTAGTGCTGGAGAGATGGAGATAGAAGGATTCCGCCTCTTCTGGTCCCAGGCGCTTCTGGAGCCGTGGATTCCCATGCAGACATGACCAAGTCCAACAACCACACCACACACAACCAATCTCGAAAATGGCATAGAAATGGCACCAAGAAACCACGGTCACAAAGATACAAGTCTCTTAAAGGGGTCGACCCCAAGTTCCTGAGAAACATGCATTTTGCCAAGAAGCACAACAGGAAGGGCCTGAAGAAGATGCAAGCCAACAATGTGAAGGCCATGAGCGCCCGCGCTGAGGCGGGTGATGAAAGCAAGTCAGTAGAGCTTGCTGTTGGGGCCCTTTGGCACCTTGGGCTTAACCTCCTTGGGCTTCACAAGGGCCTTGACAGCCCAAGGTTAAGCCCAAGATGCCAAAGGGCCCCAACAGCAAGCTCCACTGACTTGCTTTCATCACCCACCCCAAGCTTGGGAAGCGGATTCCTGGCTACATGGCCAAGGGTCATAGGCTCTGCCAAACAAAGGCCAAGACTGAGGCTGCAGCTAAGACCCAGGCTCCAGCTAAGGCCCAGGCTCTGACTCCAGCTCAGGCTCCCAAAGGTGCCCAGGCCACTGTGAAGGCCCCATAATTAAGGTTTCTGTCTGCCAATGTGAAAACAGATGGATTGGTGTGACCTTCGTCTCCACTGTTTGCAGAGACTGGTGCCTTGTGCTATTTTTACAAATAAACTTGAGGGAAAGTTAAAAAAAAAAAAGAAAGAAAGAAGGATCCCTAGGGATCCTTTCTGGCCAGCCAGTCTAGGCAACCAGTTAACTCCGTGTTTACTCTAAGACCCTCTCTTAAAAAGTAAGGTGCAGAAGTGATTGAGGAAGATGATCTGTCAACCTCTGGCTTCAACACATACGCATATAGACACCCACAATTAAAAAAAGAAGTCAGAGTAATTTTTTAAGTTCTTAGCATCTTCATGTTTATTATATAGGCTTTGAGAGTACAAATAATATAATTGATAGGGTGTCTAATTCTCTAAGCCTCCACGAGTAGGCATTTTCAGAAGCAAGGTGCATAACCTATATGAAAAATTGTTAAAAATTTTTTCCCACATTTTATGTATATTGTATTAAATAATACTTTATCAACTATTCAATGTATATTTACTCAGTAACAAAAATTCTTATTTATTTTATGTGTGTGAGTGTATTGTGAGCATGTATGTAAGTGGACCTGTGTCATGCAGTGCTCTCGGATGTCAGAAGAGGGCATCAGATTCCCCTGGAACTGGAGTTATAGATGGTTATTAGCTGCCATGTGGGTGCTGGGAATGGAACCCAGGTCTTCTGCAAGAGATGTCAATGCTCTTAACTGCTGAGCCATCTCTCCAACCCATACAAAAACATTTTTAAGAATGTGTTATGTCTTAAAAAAAAAGAATGTGTTATGTCAGCCCAGTGTGGTGGTTAATATCTTTAATCCCATCTCTTGGGAGGCAGAGGCAGGTCAGATCTTGGCAACTCTGATCTACATAGCAAGTTCTAATCCAGATGGTGTGACAGGGAGACCCTGTTGCAAAAGAAACAAGAACAAAAAGAATGCATTTTTTTCAGTTATACAGTATATATAGATATATATTTGATAAGAAGTGACTATCAAAATATGAAATAATCTAGCCATCAAATATGTGATCTTTATCATATTTGTATCCTTATAAATATCAGTTTACTATCAGTTGTTGACATTTGCTTACCTAAGTTGTTATTGGCTCTAGATACATTCTTCCAAAAACAGTTACAGAAATGTTTGCCTTTCAGAAGCAACATGTAACTTTTTATCCTTTTCCAGGGTATGGAAAAATGAAATAAACAGTACAAGTTCCTTCAGAGTTTTACCTCATCCATCTTTTGTTTACACTGCCAAATTCCATCCCGCTACAAAAGAGCTGGTGGTTACAGGATGCTATGATTCTATGATAAGGATATGGAAAATTGATATGCGAGAAGATGCTGCCATATTAGTCCGACAGATTGATGCTCACAAGAGTTTTATCAACTCTCTCTGTTTTGATAATGAAGGTATGTCCCAGAACATACTCTTAATTGAAAAATATTTATAGAAAAAAATCATTGTATTTCACCAATAGTTATTTAAGCTTGGGAGATATTTTGTGTATGAATATTTATGCATATTTAAAATTATTCTTATTTTTTTTTAATCATAGGATGAGAAGTTCATAATTTTAAAGTTATTAAATTCCTAAACATTTAGATCTGGTTACTTTTTGCTCTAAACACCAGACATGTCCCATATTTCATATTTTGCTTTGCTTGGTGATTTAATTTATAGTAATTACCTTTAAGAACATTTCAAATACACATGTTAAATGTCTATCAGTATTTTTAAAGTATACACATAGAGAAGAATTTGCAACTATTTTAAGTGTTCTCAGCATTTGAATATTATAGGTATCTTTTTTTTTTTTTTTTTTTTTTTTTTTTTTTTTTTGGTCTTTTCGAGACAGGGTCTCCCTGTAGCACCAGCTGTGTAGACCAGGCTGGCCTTGAACTCACAAAGATCCGCCTGCCTCTGCCTCCCAAGTGCTAGGATTAAAGGCGTGCGCCACCATGCCCAGCTGAATATTATAGATATCTTAAAATGCAAAATATATTTTATTAGTTGGGAGGATAAAGAAATCTATTAAGTTGTCCATTTTCTGTATTATTTCAGAAATTAGACCTGTAAGCTCTAGCTATACTTATCTACAATGATAATCAGAGCAAAATGATTATACTGAAAATATGCTCAATTCAGTTTTGGAGATACTAATAAATTAGGAACATATTTACAAAAAGCCCCAAATAAAAAGTTGTCTGAAAACTTTGTCATAATAAACTAGTTCAGATTATAAAAGAGAGATTTTTTTTTAATTTGACCATAAATACACAAATGTGAAAAGAGGCGGAAAGAAGAAAACATCCTTGTAGTTTTGATAGGTAAAGTAAAACCAAAGCTACAGAAGACAGGGTTTTTTTTTCCTTTGTTCAGAATTAGAGCATTCTTACACATGGTATATTCAGTAATTGAATAAGCTGTTTTGTAAATTATTAAATTCAGTTGCAAAACAGCCATCTGTTAGCAAACAGTATGTAAGACATCTTGGCATGGTCATAGCTGTGAACCTATATCCTCTCTAAGGTCTCATTCAACTTTAAAGAATTGATACTAATTTCTGTTAAACTTTATTTTGTTTTATTCATTCTCTTAATTGTTTACTGGGTTTTAATGGTTCCTAGGTATTATGTTGATAGTGTATTTTAGAATAGGTATTTTGTAGGAACATAAAACATTATACATTATATAAATCATACATGTTGGATGATTCAAGTAATTTGAAATATGAGCTTTATTAGATGGTTGTTTTATATCCAAATTCAGGTAAGTAACAAAAAAATTAAGTCATCCAAATACATTTTTTTTTTTTGGTGTTTTTGAGACAGGGTCTTCCTGTTGCCCCAGCTGGCCTGGAACTAGCCCTGTAGACCAGGCTAGCCTTGAACTCACAGAGATCCACCTGCCTCTGCCTCCCAAGTGCTGGGATTAAAGGCTTGCACTACCACACCTGGCTTAAAGATGGTTCTTAGCCGCCATATAGGTGCTAGGAATCGAACCCGGGTCCTCTGCAAGAGCAGACAGTGCTCTTAACCACTGAGTCATCACTC
>VZQC01001071.1:1866426-1898028 GCA_009823505.1 Rhizomys pruinosus | reverse complement strand
AAAAAAAAAAAAAAAAAAAGCGAATTTTCTTGAAAATAATTGGGATGAGATTGTGAGTTGTACTTTGCTTTTTGGCATTTTAAAACTGAAAAGATTTTTAGTAACAATTCAGGTTTTTGACCATTTTTCTGGGTTATGTTTTCCCCTAACTTCATTTTTTTAACTTTTGTGCCATTCTTAAGTGAGTAATTTGATGGTTTTTTGATAGGTCATCACATGTATTCAGGAGACTGCACAGGGGTGATTGTTGTTTGGAATACTTACGTGAAAGTTACTGATGTTCAGCATTCAGTACGCCACTGGACCGTAAATAAGGTACAGAATCTTGGGGATTTAATGAAGGAAATTGAGGGAGAAATCAACCACGTTCCTTTAAGATAGGCCATAAAGCTATTTTGTTCTGTCCTTCAAAAAAATTGTTTTCCTCAGTCTAAAAAAAAAAAATCACTTATCACTCATTAGCTCCTGATAGCTAGAGTCAGTTATTGGTAATTGACTACCACATCTTTCTGACAGTTGATTGATAACAACTTAGTGAAGATTTTCATTTTGGCCATGCTGATATCTGCTTTCAGTTTTGTTTTTTTTTTTCCAGTTTCAGCAACAGTGCCTGGTACAGTCTACACAATCATTCTTTTGCTATGCTACAATCTCAGCTCATTTTAGACTTTTGAGCTCCAATTTGCAGTATGACATTCAATGAAATTCATGATAAAATGAGTTAAATACTTTATTACCACGTATTAACAGCTAATTTCCTGTTATTTCTCTCCTATTTTTTTCATTGATCCAGTAATATCACTAGAAACAGCATGCTCAGTGTTTTATCAGCAGTGCTTCTGAAGAGTTATTTAATTATGATTGTGTTGTCATTTAATCAAAGTAATTATTTTATTTAAAATTCGTGATAGAAATGAATGAAATGCATTTAGTTTGGGGGAAAAGAATGTTTATAATGTTATGTAATCAATTTCAGTTTTTAAAGGTAACGTTTAATTTATGTTATGTAGTTGTAGCTTCTACCTATTTCATCTTTCTAATAAGTTTAGACAATAGATATATCTCTTTTGAAAAAGACCCTAAGAGAAAAAAGATTTCAATGAACTTGAGTCGAATCACGTCTGTTAAATCTATGTAGGAGACTGTCCCTTTAGTCAGTCTTACGTGGTCCATCAGATTAACAAATGACATCTTGAGATTCATCCTGCAGCCTAATTTCACTCACTTTGTCATTGAACACTTGATGGATTACCAAAGCTACAAAGGTACCAATTTCAATCAGTTCAATCTACAATGCAGGATTTACTCTTGGTTTTAAACTTTTGTGTTTCTTTACCTTAATATAGTAACTAAGAAACAGATTGGTCATTATTTAAAACAGTCAGAAATAAAAATTTTAGCAAATGATGAGTTGGAACATCTCTTTAGATATATGGAAACCTGGAGAATGTGATTTCATAGTTAGCTGTGTTGAACTAGCAGTGTGGGCAGTGCCAAGAATCATTCATCTGTTCCCTAAGGTGAAGCTTCCATGTGCTGTTGTACCAACTCTTAGCCAGGAATACAGACTTCAAAATAAGGGCTTTTTAGTTTGGACATGAATGTGGTGATTTGGAGGAAATCACCAGATGACTGAACACTTAATCCACCATTAGCTTTCTCAGATTTGTATATAACACTGGTCTGTATTTTGTTTTGGTTTTTGTCCTTTTGCTTTTTTCCTAGCTGCTCAAACCCCCCTCAGAGCTTTCCCATGTCAGATTTGTTATAGTATAGCTCACTAAAATTCCCATGTGTAGTGTCAGAATTTCACTTGTTTTTTTTTTTTGTACCTTTTAAAAAATAGTTGGTTTACAGTCAGGCAATAGTGATAATGGTTCAGCTGCTAATATTAGACCAGTAGCAGTATTCTAGTTCAATAAAGCTGGTGTTAGTGTCTCTCTGGCAAGGATGACTCCCCTCTCCCCCAGGCAAAAGGTGTTAAAAACCAAGTAAAAAGAAGGCTAATTCAAAATTCTGCCTCCAAGTTAAATTTTTCTTGGACTCTTTGGACTTTAGCAAATGTTATTTTGGAAGACATCTTTGCTCAACACTATACCAACAATAATGACCTAAATTATTTTACATTTGTGATTTTTTTTTCTCTCTCTCTCTTGGTAATCAAAAGAAATACTTTGGTATTTCTTTTTAAGTTTATTATGTGCATTTAAAGTATATAGCATGATTATGAGAGTACATATAAGCATATATACATATATATTAGTACATATAAAGTACATAGTAAAATTATTATTATCATGGTGAAGTAAATTAACATATCCACCATGCCACATAGGCCTTTGGGGAATTTTGATGACAAGAGAGGCTAAGATCTGTCCATTTTGCATGAATCCCATATTCAGTACAATTTCCTAACCTGTAGACCTCGTGTTGCTTACTAAATAACTAGAGTTATTCATCCTACTGTGTCCTCTCACATAGAGCTTCCTGTTTCCTCTACTCAGCCATTGGTAATCTCTATATATATTTGAAAATTGTTTACAGTCTACATATAAGTGAGGCTACAATGTTTTTCTCTTGGATTGTGTCTTCTAGGCTCATCCACGTTGTAGCAAATGAAAACATCTTCTTTTGCAGGACTGAATATTAGGAGAAGAGAAGGGATAGGAGGTGGAGGGAGGAAGGGATAGATACATCTCCCTAATGAACAGTAATTCTGAACATCTGTTCATGTTTGTTAGCCATTTTTGTGTCTTTTGTGAAAAAAACCTCTATTCAGGTATTTGGCCTATTTTTTACCCAGGTTGTTTTCCTGGTATTGAGTAGTATGTGTTCTTTATAAATTTTAGACATCCCTTATCAGATGATTAGCAAATAATTTTCCTAGTTTGTACAGTATTATTCATTTTGTTTTGGTTTACTTTCTGCAATGCACATGGGTTTTACTTTAATATAATCCTGTTTATTTATGCTTTTGTGGCCTGAACTTTTGGTGTGATACCAAAAATCACTTCCAAGGCCAGTATTCAGAATTTTTCTCATCTGTTTCAGTAGTTGTGTAGTTTCTGATCTTACCCTTACATATTTTGTCCACTGAGGGTTGATGTTAGTGCAGAGTGTGGGAGTAGTTCTTATGCAAGACTTGTACGGATGAGTTCTCCTTCAGTGTTGAAATGTTACCTGACATAAAAGTTAGGCATCTTCATTAGCTGCTGCAAATAACCATAAGAAAGGAAGTAAGGGAGGAGGAAGAGGAGTCAAACACCTACTTAAGAGGATTATAATCGAAATCAATATGACATCAAAATGACCTGGCTATAACATAATACCTTTTTATATTTTTTAGCATAATACCTTTTTATGATAAGCAGAATTATATGAGGAAATAGTGGTCAGACTAAAGTTACAAAGTTAGCTTTGACTTTATAGAGCATTGGAGACTTTTTTTTTAAGTGCTATTAAACAGAAAATTAAAACTTAGGAGATATATGTAAAGCACTTTTTGTTTGGGACTGACTATATTTTACTAAAGTAAATAACATACGAAATACATATTAATTAAATGCAGTACAAAAATTCAATTTGTCATTTTTATTTTTAAACTTAAGCTGAATTTGCCAGAAATCATTTTTGTAATAACTTTAAAAACATTCAATATAGTAGAACTGAAATTTGTTTATTCATATTGAAGACCCAGAGTAACAGCATGAGTTACTACTCCTCCCTGAAAATGGCATTTAAAAATTAATTTTGTCCTCTATTGTGGGTAAACTGCCGAGGTTTGTGGCGGGGCCCACTTAATCCCAGGACGACCCATGTGGAAAACACACACAGGAAAGCACTCCACGTGGATGCATGTTGAGGTCCAAATGCAGAGAGAGATTTTATTGCAAAATGTCTGGTTATATAGCGAGCATGACTCTTAATCTCAGGGCCGAATCCTAAACCTTTTCATCACTACACCCCACCCCATGGGTGTGGCCAGGGAGGTCTCATTGGCTTAGAATGCAACCCATCTTAACTAGGTTTTTCCACATCTCACCCTTTAATTTTTTTTTTTTTTTATTTTTTCTGAGAGGCAGGGGAGCCCATGGGTGAGGCTAACAACCCAAAGGAACCTGAGTTTTGAATAGCCAGCTGCTCAAGCCTGTTTTGAGTGCTAGGCAGTGGGGGACAGGTCAGACCTGAAACTTTATTTTCACACTAAGGCCAATTAATATCCAAAAATGTCTAACCATAAAGTGAACCAATTATTAAGCATAAGCAATGAATGTAACATTCATGTAAAACCAATTAGCAAATATCTGTGTCCAAATTTTGAAACAACCCAAAGTTCCCATAGTCCAATTGGAGAAGCTTGTATGCACAAGCATGTTGATAAAATAAGAGTACAGTCTACATTGCTGTAGTCTCACAATTCATCCCAATCTCTCCGCAGCCCTTACATTCTACCATGCCTCCTCTTCTGCAATTTGTTCCCTAGGCTTTGGGAAAGGGGCACAAGTGGGTGAGAAGCAAAACTGTCTATTTTCTCTGGAGGTGTCATTTTGGACTCTAGTCTGTTCAGGTTGTTTCCCTTCATGGGTTGACAGCTTAACCAGGGTGCCTTTTTAATCCTACTAACAAAGCACAAGCAATTAGATGTACAGGCATTTAAACAGTACTAATTGTTATGGCAAGCTAAGCTGTGAGCATAGACACAGATGTTTGGATGGTATGTTAATCTACAAACCGTGGCTTTTCTATAAAGGGTGACAAGTTCTTATTTTGGCTTATAACATCTCCTAACCACTAGAGGACATAAGCTTGTGGCATCAGCTGTGAATTATTCCTCCAAGGAGAGAGCTAATAGCCAATTAGATTTGGGATATATATAGACACATGGCTGCCACTGTTGCACAGTATCTCCAAGCAGTTGAGGTGTAACTGATACTGATGGAGGAGTCTCGCTTGACTCAAGGAGACCAATATTTTGCTTCATTGCTTTAGTGGCCTTTGGTAATGCTCTCTGGCATTTCAGAGGCCAACTGTACATTAGCAAGTGACATCTCAAAACATTTTTTCATGCTTACACCAGGTCTTCGACAGCAGGGACTTAGCACCTTTCTGCTTGCAGATATACCACTTACAGGCAAAATCCTTTATAATTTTGGGGGCTTGGATCCCCTAGCCAACATCTCCTTGGCAGAATAATCCATTGCTGATATCAGAGCTCTCCTGTATTTAATATATTTTGCTTAATTACACAGCTTATAAAGACTTTACTATTATATTTGTCTCTAGATAGAGAATTATCCTTTCACAGTTCCTATGTCTATCAGTCAATTAAAGAAGGTAGTTATACCTGTTTTATAAGAAATTACCACTATAACAGTTGGCTCTAATTTACAGTTAGAGAATGACTTCATTACCATCACATTTTTCTTTTTCCTATAAAGGGTAGAAGTAGGAAGGTTTCTCAGCATCTGGAAGGTAAACTTCACTAGGGCACATTATAAACAGTTAACCCCAATAGGATTCAGAGAGATGCTCAGTGTCTGTGACTCAGGCAGTCTGAGGTTCCTTTTTCTTTAATGTTCAGATGGGTCAGCCTCTCTGCTGGCATTTCCCAGTCCATCCTGCACAGCCAAAAGTTGTATGTTTTCAGACATTTAGATTGGTGTTTCTACCTGTGGGAACATACAAATCTCCTCCCATTGTTAGTTTCAAGATCTCAAAATTGAAAATTTATCAAAAGGTTTGGAATACAGAGTTTCCCATTTGTATCCCAGAAGGATTATATCACCTCCCTCTTTTTGTTTTTTAAATTTTTATGTTTTGACCTATAGATGCCTAAGTTGTATTACACATACCTATAAACAGGAACCAAGATGTGCGGAAGTTTTCATCAAATTCGCCCAAACAGTTTATCATTGACTATATGCTACTTATTTGGGAAGTGAACTTAAACTTAATTCCTTTAAATTATCCTACAAGTAAAAAAAAAAGTGCTACAAGGTGGTACTGTATAACACAGAAAAATATAGAGACCATTTGTGTACCTTAACCCCAAAGTTATTGTTGGAAATTCAATACAAATTATAAACAATTAACATTTTATATTCCCAATTAGTTCAAATGTATTACCATTTTCACCAAAACCTTCAACCAAATTTGACTAATCTAAACATGTTTACTAAGTCTTTTACTAAGTCTACTAATATCCTATAACATGTAGACAAAGTTTGGACAAAGTTGAATACCTGCCAAATAAATTTTACCCAATATACACTTTGTTCTTTAAAACTATATGACTAGACTATGATTTCAGAGAAATCAAGTCCATTAACTTATATGATTTATTTTGTAATTTCTGTATAAATCTCTACTGAAATACCTCTATATAAAAATATATGTTATTTTTAAGTATATCATTTTAAACTTCAAACTTTACAAAGTGGATTTTAATAACTATCTTCCTCCAAGCTCTTGGCCTTCTCCAGGCCTGGCATGAAAACCTGATTTAAAGACTTTCCAATATCTAGCTCTTAATAAAATTTTCTTTTACAATTCTTTTGCCCAATAGTTAATTAAAGACTGGCTATATATGCCCCATGAGAAGTTGTTACCATCATTACCATCTTGATCTTTTTTTTTGTTTGTTTGTTTGTTTTTTTTGTTTTTTTTTTTTTGTGGGAGCATCTAGGAAGCTTCCTTTGGCATGAGCAGGTGCAACGCAGTCCTGCTAAGGGAAGGAGGACACAGTGCCCACATTGTGGATACTGTGGGGAACTGGCCCCCTTGCATAGAGGTCAGTTGGTCACTCCTGTAACCCAACCATAGAGGTAACTTCGTACTCAGGTCCATAGCCTGGGACAACAAGACACGTTTCCCACTCTTGGCTGTGACTTTCCACCTGCCCAAAGCCAGGACAGGAATTTCACACCAGCTACCCAGTCTGGTGGTCTGCAAAGGGACCTTTTTCCACTAACTGTACCCAAATGAAATGCAGGCCTCAACACCAAGCTAACCACTGGTCATCTGAATGAAATGTAGGCTTGTTTGCCTGGTATGTGCGCAATAATTTAAAAATGGCAGCCGCGAATTCCACATGATGTTAATGGGAATTCACTTCTTTTTATTTTCTAAATTTTTATTTTTTATTCAAAGACCCAAAAACTTATTAACACTTTAATACAATGAACCCGGTTGCATCTTTGTTTTAGATGTTGAAAGGGGTGTAACCAGTAGGTGGCAGTGTCAATCCATTATTTTAAAACTTTTAGTAGATAACCCATAACATCTTTGTTGAAATTGAATTATGTTTTGGCTGTTTAATATAAAATTTGCGTCTTGAGAAGGAAGGACCACGTTCCAACTCAGAGGCAATGTTTTACTGGTATCATGGCTGTTTAACATTAAAATACTTAGAACACAAGTACACACATCCATAACAATGTGTGCACACACACACATACATACATACACATACAATCTACGAAAGATTTGTTAGTGTTGACCTACGAAGAGAGGAAAGCCATATGTTTGATTCAATGAGAACATGAAATTTTATATTGTCATAGGTTATTTTACATATTAGCATAATGTCTAGTAATGCATGAGCTGAGATCCATGTCACTCTTAGGCCTTATTCAACCTTACTTGCCTTTCAATGACTATACCTAAATTTACTTTCTTTCCCTATCCTGTCCCTTCTGGTTAATTACCCCTAAAGCTGTCCCTCTGCTAAGCCTAACTCCCTATGCTATTTACAAATCTAAGACTGAGAATTCCCAGAAGTAGAGCCAAAGTTGTTTGTAGTCTTGGACTGATCCATTTTGTTTGTATTAAGGACTTTGGAAGAATAAATAATTCCCATATTACAATAATCAACAACAAATTATAAACCATTATTAATATCAATAATTATTAACCATTATAGTCACAACAATCATATAATTATTATGAATAATAATTGTCAAAAATAATAGCCAACAACAATGAACAATGTTTAATTAGACTGAATTTTATCAATTATTAATAATTATATTCAATAATAATTATAACTATTAATAACAATTACAATAATTAACAATTTATCATTAAACTGAATAATATGCATACTATAAACCCAATTAAAAATTGTTAACACTAAGGGGTATAAAACAAACATTTTTTATGAATTGAATCTATTTTTGTTTAAAGTCAGCTAATTATATTTAAACCTGTAGGATTATAATGAATTAAAAGCAGGAACTTGCATTCACTCACACATACACACAGCTTGAAAATGGGCTTAAAGAAATATAAAACAGTTTTATTCAAAAAATTTCTCACTTAAATTGAACCAAAATATCAATTCATGTTTTTACTAATGGTCCTTAAAAAAAGACAATTTATCAGAACAAATTTGTTTTGTTAGAACTCCAGGGCCTGTAAACTCTGCTAGAAATCCATCTATTTTGTTTCCAAAATGCTGAAATCAAAAGAATGTTACCTAAAATCAAAATTTAAAGGGCATGATTTAGATACCATGTGCTCAGTCTGGCATGCTGCTATGCATGCACAGCAGGGAGGCTGATGGCGCCAGAGCTCAAACCATGCCAGAGATCGAACCACGTGTGATCAAGAATTCTGTGAGAAAAAATCTTTGAGATGAAACACATTTAAAAAGAGCAAGATAAAATTAAATCTACCAATTAATTTTAACTGTGCACATATATTTACTCAAATGATATCTAGGGTACCCAGGGGTTAAGTAAAAATATTACACTTTAAGTTAAGCATTCTGAAATGGATTTGAATTACTGCTAGCTAAATCCCAATCTTGGTTCTACAAATAGCCGGCAGGTTTTAGGTAAGAAGTTAGATTTAGAAATAGTTACTAAAGAAACCCACAAGAAGAAAAGAGAGCAATAAAAGGCAAAATTTAAGAAAAAAGTATAAAGTAGCCAAGGTTTAAAATTGTCTGGAAAACTGCTCTTGGTAGGGTGGTTCCCTTGAAAGGCCTTAATTTGCAACAGAAAGAAGTGGGTTCAGGTATAGGAGAGCTACCTGGGGAAAATTTACATATGAACAAGTTAAGGTTGGAACCGAACTTGAGGAACCGGTTCCTCACAGCAGGAGATGAAGTCTTTGGGGGGTAGAATTTAAAACCAGAAAGATTTTCAGACCTGTAGAATTATGAAAAATGGTTCCAAGGTCAAGCGTGGCTGATAAGCCTTAATATTAAATTCAGCCTTGAGGTCACTGGCTTTTATAGCCTGCAGGAGTGACCATACCAGGAGGCACATGCCTGGAAGGCATTGGGTGCTCCCTCTGAATCAAATCAAAGCCAGACCACCTTCCTCCACATGTACAAAGCCACAAGCCCTCAAACCACTGTCCCATCCATCAAAACCAGCAGGAAAGATGGCTCCACCACAACAGATAGACATCAGGAGAGAAAGAACAAAGAGAAGAAAAAGGCAAGATTTAGGGGTATGCATGCCTAAGTTGTCAAGGTTTCCTCCTGCCCCACATAAATTGGGCATCGAGGTTTGTGGCGGGGCCCACTTAATCCCAGGACGACACATGTGGAAAACACATGCAGGAAAGCACTCCACGTGGACACATATTGAGGTCCAAATGCAGAGAGAGATTTTATTGCAAAATATCTGGTTATATAGCAAGCGTGACTCTTAGTCTCAGGGCCAATCCTAAACCTTTTTGTCACACGCCCCACCCCATGGGTGTGGCTAGGGAGGTCCCATTGGCTTAGAATGCAACCCATCTTAACTAAGTTTTCCCACACTATAAACGGGATAGCATTGATGTTTTGGTAGCAAAATTTTGACCTTTTTTTTTTTTTTTACATCATTCTAGGAAATTAAAGAAACTGAATTTAAGGGAGTTCCAATAAGTTATATGGAGGTTCATCCTAATGGAAAACGTCTGCTAATCCATACCAAAGACAGTACACTGAGAATCATGGATCTGCGAATGTAAGTGTATTTTAGTAACAAGATAGTACTCAAATCAATGCCTTCATGTCTATAAAATGTGCCAGTTTTCTTGAGTAGGCAGTTTGACCACTGGGAACAATAGCTGCAGACATTTTGGATGTTGCTTCTTGTATCTAATGGGTTAAGACCAGCAGTGGTGCTGTGCATCCCATAGCTAAGACAGCCCCACAGCAAAGATTGCCTGGCCCTGTGGGAACAGCTCTGAGACTGAAATGTAATGACTTGCTTTTTATTTTCACAGACACTTGTACTTTAAATAGTAAGGTCTCTTCTGTGTTATACTGACTTAGATTGTGGTATGATACAGCTGAAGGAGTTATCTATAGTTGATGTATCTTTATTGATATTTGTTTTACTTATAAAGGGAAAGGGTGGGAATATCTTTAACATGAAAGGCAGAGCAGAGTTTGGCCAAAACAATATGGACTTCCACTGTCTGATTTGTCTTATTAGGATTCCTGTGAAACAAATGAGAAAAAGCTATTTTGTTAGGTTTCCTTGTATTTAGAAGATTCTGCAAGTATCTTGAGTGTTAGCCCTTCAGTATTGGCACAATAGAATAGATAAGACCTTGGCAGTGTATGTGGGAGAGTGATACAGTATTAGTCCACGAGAAGTTGATAATCTAAAGGTACCTCCATTAAATAACACAAAAATATTTAGATTTAAATATGAGGCCCAGGATTGGAATATTCTTTTCCTATATGTATGTGTATATGTATGTAAACATCCTTGCTATGCCTTGCAGATAAGACAGTTCTCAGGATACGGGGTTTTCTGTTGTTGTTTCATTTTGTTGTTTTGGTCTTTTTGAGTCAGGGTCTTCCTACAGCCCCAACTGGACTGGCACTGACCAGTCTGGCCTCAATTTCAGAAGTCTTTGTGCCTCTGCCTCCTGAATGCTGGAATTAAAAGCATGCACCACCACACTCAGCTGAATATATATTTCTTGATGAATATATTTATATGATAAAAGAATTACATATTTTATACCATGACAACTATAAATTAGTCTTCTGTCAAAGTTTCTTTTGAGAATCTGGCATTTGAGTTCACCCTTAAAGGATTAAAGACTTTAGATAAGATGGAAGTTTTTTATTAAGATGGAAACCGAAATAAAGCTCAGAAGCAGCATATGTACTCAAGGCACAGTAGTTAGCCCAGCCTGGGCATGGATTCTTTGTGTGTGTGTGTGTGTGTGTGTGTGTGTGTGTGTGTGTGTGTGTGTGTTTTCTTGAGCCTTCCTTTTAGTCCCATCTGGCCTGGAACTCGATCTGTAGACGAGGCTGGCCTTGAACTCACAGATATTCGCCTGCCTCTGCCTCCCAAGAGCTGGGATTAAAGGACTGCGCCACCACACCTGGCTTAGATCCTAAGAGGGAATTTTTTTATTTTAAATATAATACTTTTATTGATGTTTTGTGTATTTCAGACATCATTTTTCAGTTCAATTTAGACATATTCCCCTTTCCCTTCCCCCCACCTCACCCCAGATCATGCATTCTGCCATACATGTCCTGCATCTTTCTCTCAGTCTTTTCAAAGTTTTTCTCTGCTGGGCTGGAGGGATAGTGCAGCCGTTAAAGGCTGAGGCTGAGAACCGCAAAAAAATATAATTAATGCAAATTATTTAAAAGGAAACTTTCTCTACTACCCGTTTAAGTTATTAAAGCATGTTATATTTGTACATTCTTGTTTATAGACTAGCAGCCAGGAAATTCGTAGGTGCTGCAAATTATCGGGAGAAAATCCATAGTACATTAACACCATGTGGGAGTTTTCTCTTTGCTGGAAGTGAGGATGGGATAGTGTACGTTTGGAACCCAGAAACAGGTAAATACTTACTGGTTTTTAAAAATATTTTGGGTACAGAGGATGGAAATTAATTATGTGTTTTAAGATTGGATAATGTTACTTTAAAATATGGATCCATATTCTTCACCCATATACAGTGGTTACAGAGTTTGGGAATAATTGGTGGGTGGATTCTAGAGCCCCTTGAGAGATTCATATTATGCCAACATAGTTGCTTTCAGATAAACAAAAATATAACAATGTCATTCAGCTTGCCTTTCGTCTGGGGGATTTTTGGTGCTAGCATCCACAAATGAGGGAAACCATTCTCCTTTTGTCTTTCTGGGACTGTGTTACTTCACTCAGCATAATGGCTTTGAGCTCCATCCGTTTACCTGCAATGTTCATAATGCCATCTTTCTTTACTGCTGAATAGTACTCCATTGTGTAGATGATGTACCACATTTTTGTCATCCACTTGTCTGTTGAGGGGCATTTGGGTTGGTTCCAGCTATTTGCTATTGTGAAGAGAGCTGCAATAAACATGGACGTGCATGTATGTTTGCAGTAGGATGAGTCTTTGGGGTATATACCCAGGAGTGGTATGACTGGGTCAAGTGGCAGGCTCATTCTGAGAATATGTATCCGTATTTTAGAGTAATATAAAATTAATGGAGGAAAATGTGAATTCCTAAGCATAAAAAAAAGACTGAGAGAAAGATACAGGACAGTTATGGAAGACTGCATGGTCAGGGGTGGGGTGGGGTGGGGGGAAGGGAAAGGGGAATATGCCTGAACTGAATTGAGAAATGATATATTAAATACACAAAACATCAATTAAAAAAAAAGATTGGATAATATGTTTGATCACTTATCTCTTTGCTATGATAAAGTACCTGATAAGAAGCAATTCGAGGAAGGAATGGTCTATTTTATTTTCACCATATTCCATTATGGTGAAGAAGGCCTGGTGGTAGGAATGGGGAAGCTGCTAGTCACATTGCAGTCAGGAGCAAGAGAACAGGAGCTGAGGAGAGAGTTCAGTGAATAAGTAAGTGCTTGCTGTGCACATGTGAAGACTTAGTTTGAATGCTCAGAAACCATGTTAAGCTGGAAATGGTAACACCCATCTGTATCCCAGAATTCTTCTAGCAAAATGGCAGGAGGTAGAGGCAGGAGAATCCCTGAAGCTCATGAGCCAGTTGGCCCAGCTTTAAGAAGGGCAAGCAAGTGACCCTACCTTAGAGAAGATAAGAGTATGAGAACTGACACCTGATGGGGGTGGGGAGAAGACTGATCAAAACACAGAACCAAAAACCAGGGAAGCTGACTAGTATATAGGAAACAGAGCTGCTGTAAAACCTCCAGACCTGTTCTCAGGTTCTGCACCTCCCTGAGACTCCACATCCTCAAGGTTCTCCAACCTTTCCAAACAGTGCCACCAGCTGCCGACCAAGTGTTCAAACTGAACTGATATAAAATGTGTTCTTTATTGTTTTACTATCTTTGTAAATTTAGAATTTCATGTTATAATTCAAGATTTATTCTTTCCTTGCATATAGGCTAGTGCTGATGTTTGAGAAGTATTTTATGAACACTGTAATACAGAATGTAAAATGCTATAAACCAAATTGTAACTACATAGATAACATAGTTAAACATTTATGATAGTTTTATTAGTAACAACATTCCTGTGGAAGGTTTTTATGTCTAAAACTAAATTAGCAATTGACTGATGCTTTTTTAATTTATTTTCTCTCCTGTGAACTAAAGTACCATATTGTCACTTATGCTTTTAAAGATAAAAAGCTAAAACTATATGACCATTTTTAACAAGAAATTGAATTTTAAGAATTACTTTAATAAGCAGTATTTTATTTCATTTTATGCTTTTGTTTATTTCTTGAAGCATTTTAACTAGTCAACTCCTTTAGTGTTTGTCTTGTTTTGTTCTCCACTGAAGCATCAGTGATCCCTTGTCAGTCCTCCCCTGACTGGAAAGTTTCTTCCATTTTAGGGTTTTGCCAAATTCTTTGTTAGTTACAAGTTGCTTGGTGAGGCCTCAGTCATATACCTCTCTGTTTCTAAGCACTTTATTATTTTGTACCCTGAAACATTGAAGAGATTGGACTGAAAAGTAAAAAGAGATCAACAGAATGCAAAATAGAGATAATTATTTCATGACAGTGACAGTAGTACTCAGACACTTAAAACTAATTGAGGTCTTCATGTAAGTATGTGAACATCATCATACTGTAAATATTTTCAAATAAGGTAGAGGATAATCTTGTAATGAGGAATACCTGACATAATACAAATTACTGAATTTGTTTTTTTTATTTTATTTAGGGGAACAAGTGGCAATGTATTCTGACCTGCCATTCAAGTCACCCATTCGAGACATATCTTACCATCCATTTGAAAACATGGTTGCATTTTGTGCATTTGGACAGAGTGAGCCAATTCTTCTTTATATTTATGATTTCCATGGTAAGTCCTCTGCTTAATAAGTAAATTTAGAGTAATGTTTATATATATATATTTATATTTATATTTATATATATAAATGACCAGGAATCATTAGCTTTGTAAAAGCTATTATTCTTGCCATGTGGTGGCACACCCCTTTAATCCCATCACTCTGGGAAGCACAGGCAGGGGGATCTCTGTGAGTTCAAGGCCAGCCTGGTCCACATAGAGAGTTCTAGGACAGCTGAGGCTACAGGGAACCCTGTCTCAAAAAGACAAAAAAAAAAAAATCTATTATTCTTTCAGTTAACAGACTCTTTTTGAATATACTTTACAGATGAGCCAAAAACATTAAATAGGTTACTATTATGATATTATAACATTTTATTATTCTCTTCATGGTGATCATGGAATTTTTTTTTTAATTTATTCTTTTATGTGTATGAATGTACTGTCTGCATGTAGGTTGGTGCACCCGTGTTGTGCAATGCCGCTGAGGTCAGAAGAGGGTGTCGGATTCCCCTGGAACTGGAGTTAAAGACGGTTCTCCGCCGCCATGTGGGTGCTGGGGATCAAACCCGGGTCCTCTGCAAGAGAAGTTGGCACTCTTAACCACTAGGCCATCTCTCCAGCCCCGATCATGGAATTTCTTTTTATTTATTTATTTATTTTTTGTCTTTTTGAGACATGGTCTCCCTGTAGCCCCAGCTGTCCTGGAACTCACTCTGTAGACCAGGCTGGCCTTGAACTCACAAAGATCCGCCTGCCTCTGCCTCCCAAGTCCAATCATGGAATTTAAACGTTGGCAGAAGCATGCATGATAGGGCTATGAATGTAGCTCAGTTGATAGAGTATGTGCCTAGCATACATGAAGCCCTCAGTTCAATTTCCAGCACCATTTAACCTATATGTGATGGTTACACACCTATAAACCCAGTACTTGGGTATATACTGGAAGCAGGAGGATCAGAAATTCAAGGTTATTCTCTGCTACATAGTGAGTTTGAGGCCAGGCTTGGGCTATATAAGAACATGTCTTAAAAACCAGAAAACAAACAAAAAAAGACAAAAACAAAATACATAAATGATTGTGCTGTGTTAGAATCACAGACAAGTCGCCATTACTTCTTTAGATATTTTGTTTGCATGTTAATTTTTTTTTTGTCAATTTGTTTTACCTTTTTTTCCTTTTCTTTCTTTTTTTAACATAGTGGTCTCTTAGCTCAGGCTGGCTTTGTACTTACTGTGTAAGCCCAGGCAATCTTGTCTCCTAAGTTTGGGGATTATAAGTGTGAGACCACACACTGGCTTGAGTTAATTTCGTTAATTTTTGTTTTAATTAAAACACATAGTTTTTAGTCATTGCATTTGAGAAATTCGTAATATAAAAAATAGGCAAAATTAAATGTCAATGAAGGGGCTGGAGAGATGGCCTAGCTGTTAAGAGCACCAACTGCTCTTGCAGAGGACCCGGGTTTGATCCCCAGCACCCATATGGTGGCGGAGAACCATCTTTAACTCCAGTTCCAGGGGAATCCGACACCTTCTTCTGACCTCTGTGGCATTGCACCACATGGGTGCACCAACCTACATACAGACAGTACATTCACACACACAGAAAAATAAATAAAATTAAAAAAAAATAAATGTCAGGGGCTGGAGAGATGGCCTAGTGGTTAAAAGTGCCAACTGCTCTTGCAGAGGACCTGGGTTCGATCCCCAGCACCCACATATAGACGGCTGAGAACCGTCTATAACTCCAATTCCAGGAGAACTCCAGTTCCAGGGGAATCCGATGCCCTCTTCTGACCTCCGCAGCATTGCATGACACAGGTGCACAAACCTGCATGCAGACAATACATTCATACACATAAATAAATAAAATAAAATAACATAAGATAAAATAAATTTTAAAATGTCAATTATTATTTAGATCTGGAATTAGCCATTTTTCAATATGAATAAAAGTTACACTATCCTGGGCTGGAGAGATGGGCCTAGCGGTTAAGAGTGCCAACTTCTCTTGCAGAGGACCCGGGTTTGATCCCCAGCCCTCTTCTGACCTCTGTGGCATTGCACGACACGGGTGCACAAACCTACATTCAGATAGTACATTCATACACATAAAAAAAGAAATAAAATTGTAAAAAAGCACAACGATCGGTAATTCTGAGAATAATAAGGAAGATAAAACTTTTGAACCACTTTTCAAGAATAGGGAAACATTCTGAGAATTCTTTGATATATGTTATATTTCAAATATTTCTTTTCTATCCTAAAATTAGAATTTTGTTGTTCTAATAGCACAGTCTTTCTCAAAATTACCATTTTATTTTCTTTATATATTCTTATACAAAAATAAAAAGTATTAGTTCTTGCTTTGGTTAAAGTTTGTCATCACTCAGTATTTTTTTTGTGTTTTATGAAACAGGGTCGCGCCCTACAGCCCCAGCTAGCCTGGAACTTACACTCCATAGACCCAGGCTGGGCCTTGAAACTCACAGCGAGTCGCCGTGCTCTGCCTCCCGAGTGCTTAGGATTGAAAGGCGTGTGCCACCATGCCTGGGATTAAAGACAGTTTCTTAGCCGCCTGTGCGTGGCTGGGGGATGCGAAACCCGGGGGTCCTCTGCAAGAGCCTCGGACCTCTTAACCACTGGAGCCATCTCTCAGGGGGCCCATCACTCAGTATTTTTAATAAGCTAGGGTGATGCATACAATGTAAATAGGTATATGTATATATTCTATATATATTATATATATATATTAATAATGTACAAATATACAGGACAAAATAATGGAATTTCAAAAGCCAAAATTTTTAAGGAGTTACCATACTGAATTGGCTAATGCTGTGGTAGATGTTATTAGCAATTAAGCAGTTATAAACTTGCAGGATCATATTATACATTTCCAAATGAATTATCTTAGAATATAATGCAGAAAATGGAGATTTATCAGAGGAGATAATTCTATAACATATACTCAAATTTATAAAATACTGTTGTTAATTGTAAAGTTATCAAGCAAATATACAATTTGCATATACTAGCAAATGATAGCAAAAAGAATGTTGCCTTACTGCAGGAACAGATGAATCATCCAGCATCCAAATCTGATATCTCATTCAAACATGTATCCTGAAACAGTTCTTGTCCCTTTCTAATTTTTCCCATAAGCAAAGAAAAACTATAACTAATTACTTTATTTTTAGAACTGTTGTACAGGAAATAGACAGCACGGTTATTTCCTCAGTCTCTTAAGATGTTTCACAACAGTCTTCATTCAATTTCTAATTTACTTTTTTAGACTTTTGAAATTTATACAAGAAATACTGGTTCCAGTTTGTTCTGTCCTTTTCCTTTAAAAAGTTTCTCTTTTGTTGTTAATAGAAGAGTTTCTTAGCTCAGAAAGAGTAGGGTTTTCAGCTGTACAATAGCATGGGACTTAGGGCTTCTGTTGCAGCTTTTTTTACCTTCAGCAACCTCAGCTAAGCTCTAGTCTTCCTGATCCTCGTTTCCTTATCTTTAAAGGTGCTATATACGGCAGCCTGTCCTACCAAGAACTGTGAGGATGCTTGGTGCAAACAATAAATTCTGTATTACAATAAAAGCAAATTAAAATTTGTTTTCATGCACATCTACCAGTACACAACTAATATTATTGGAATTTATGCTGTAACATGCCAATAAGCACCCCTGTATGGGAAGCAAGTGAAAAGGGTGCTCCTCCTCCTTTACTCTGCTGCTCAGTCTTTTCTTTTTTGTATTAGCCTGCACGCCATGCCAAGTCAATTGTATTACAGAAGAAACACATAAAGTTAAAACCGTGTTATATCGATAGTGTTTCAAAATACAGAAGGGGACTGGAGAGACGCGGCTTAGACGGTTGAAGAGCGGCCGACACCGCTCTTGCAGAGGACCCGGGTTGTATCCCAGCACCCAATGGTCGAGACTCTGAGAACTTTTCCTGAAACTCCAATTCCCAGGAGAACTCCAGTTCCAGGGAATCCGAGACCATCTTCTGACCTGCTTGCGGCATTGCACACACCGGGTGCAGCACCAAGCCTTGCATGCAGACCAGTAACAGTCATACACATACAGAAATAAACAAATTAATAAAAAAAATACAGAAGGAAGGATTTTGGTGAGCATCTCAAATTATGTTCAAATAATAACACGAAAATTATTATTTTGTACCATGTATTTAAAACATTTTTGAAACCACTACTGCCACCTTTACAAAAAAAATTTAAACTCCAAAATGTTTCAACCACATTTTCCAAACTCTTTTGCTATTTTTTAAAAAAGGAAGCCTAAGGAAGAAGAATAACCCTAAGCCATCCAAGGCTAGCACAGTTCTTTGAGTGCTATAAGGTTTGTAAGAAAAGAAAAGTTATTTCAGGCTCTGAAATATTTTTACTCATTGAATACAGGCCAGCATCATCAGTTCAAATAATTGTAAATTTTTCTTTGAAAATTTCTAAATCAGTTCTAACATAATTCTAATTCTTCTAAAATTCTAATTTTAATCGACCTATAATAGTTTTGCCTTGTGTTTTTTTTTTTAACGTAATGGATATTTTGTTCAAATGTTTTTTTAGTTTGTATGTAATTTCCATATACATTTTATTATACAAAGTTTGAAAAGTAGAGCAGCTTAGTGTTAATTTCAAAATGTTTCTGAAATTTTCAAGGAAAAAAGAAGCAAGTTAATTTTATTATAAAGCTAAATAAGCTACAAATGAGACCACAGTGGTAGCTAAATGTATCATCCATCTTTCAGTTCTAGCAAAATCTGTGAAGAGTCAGCAAGCATCTTTCCCTGTTAAGCATATGTTCAGGTTGTGGTCTTTTGATCTTCATTCTACTTACTTTTTGCTTTTTTTGGTAAGAACTATGAATTTTTACTTTCAGAACATAGTTCTGTTTTGCCTGAGGTTTGAAAGGGTTAATCATCTAGTAATACAAAGTTTAGTCACAGCATACCAAAAATAATGTACATGTAGGATTCCCATAACAAAGTACTCGTAGAGAAAGAGTTTCTACAGAATTAATATTATGAAGTCAGACTTCAGCAGTTAATGTTTATCAGTTAACTCAATATTTGTTCTACTTAACTCTCTAAGAGATTGTTGTACATTTAAAGAATAATCATAACATCTATATAACACGTTGTGATACTGTTTTAAATACTTTGCATATATCTGTTTGAGATTTTCAAAATAATTTTATGAATAGATGCTGTTATTATCCCTATTTTACAGGAGCCAGGAATTAAATAAGTTTGGTCTTGAACTGTGTTCTTATTTGATACACCAAATTGGCAAAGTCCTGATATATACTTTTAAATCATAAAACTTTTTTCTTTTTTTTTTTGGTCTTTCAAAGACAGATCGCCCTGTACCCCTAGGCTGTCCTGGAACTCGCTCGGTAGCAGCGGTCTTGAAATACAAAAGTCCGCCTGCCTCTGCTCCCAAAGGGCTAGGCATTAAAGGCTGCGGCCACCACACCGGCTCAAAACTTTTTTTATAGTACATTTTCTCCAGGAATGAGTAATTTCTATGTATTTTATATTAGAGGAAGCCAATATAGACATTTTGTTCATTTACTTCAGGTCGCTCAGCTTAAATACTGGCCATAATGAAATATCATGTATATTTTTTTTTAAATTTATCTTATTTTAGTATGGTGTTATGAATCGTACGTCTCGCATGTGGTTTGTGCACCCATGCATGCAATGACCGCGGATGGTCAGAGAGGTCTCAGATTCCCCCTGGAACTGGAGTTCTCCTGGAACTTGGAGTTTACAGACAGTTCTCAGCCGCCATGTGGGTGCTGGGGACCAACCCAGGTCCTCTGCACGAGCAGTCGGTGACTCTTAACCGCTGGCTATCTCTCCACCCCCTCCATGTAGATTTTTAAGTAAGAGTGAAGTATCAATTTGTTGTAAATTGTTTGATAATCCCAGGTAATGAGTCTCAGTTTTCACTAGGTGGCAGTGTCTCCCCTGAAGGTATATCAGTGCCAGTGCTTTTCAGTCAATGTCTCAGGCAGGGTCTCCTCTTGTTCAGTCCAGCTGTCCTGGAGCTCGGCTATGTAGACCAGGCTTGCCTTGAACTACAAAGAGCCTCCTGCCTCTGGCCTACCCAAGTTGCTGGAATTAAGGCATGCGTCACCATGCCTGGCCCGAGCAACTCTTATATACCAGCTGGAGCTGGGCTATGAATTAAAGGAATCAGATTCAGGTTACCTTGTTCTTTTCTAGTCCCTCAGGTTTTCCGCATAATCAAACTTCTGTAAAAACTTTAGTCAAAATAAAAGGAAATTTCTCTCACTGTTACAATTTCAGAAATTAGAGTTCATACTCATTGGTGAAATCCTACATTGTCACTATGTAACTTAATTTCACATTGTAACATGTTCTATAGTTCAGACAATCACATACTTTTAATTTCATGTGGAAATGTTTGTTATAATCTGGGCATGGGACACATGGCTGTAATTCCAACTAGTTGGAAGATAGAGACAGGATATATGTTCAAGCTCATCCTCGTACTGTATAAAGCGATTGTTGAATGAACACCAAGTCGTGCTAGAAAGACCTCTCAAAAAAGCAAGAAAAAAAAGCAGGAAAATGATTGTATAACTTTCCCATTGCCCATCTTGTTTATGGTATCTTTTGTTTAATGTAGTACCTGTGTAGTACTGTTTGCGTTAAGGATTAAAAATCCTATGTAATAGAATTCTTCCAGCCGGGCATGGTGGTGCACGCCTTTAATCCAGCACTTGGGAGGCAGAGGCAGGTGGACCTTTGTGAGTTCAGCGCCAGCCTGGTCTACAGAGTGAGTTCCAGCACAGCTGGGGGCTACACAGGGAGCCCTGTCTCGAAAAGACCAAAAAAAAAAAAAGAATTTCTGTTAAATTTTATAAAAATGCACTAAAGAATCAAAAGTTAGTATTTGAGGTAAACAAAATGCACTAAAGAATCAGAAGTTAGTATTTGAGAACAGTGGTAGCTAGCAGCAAGCACTTTCTTATAGAATGCTTCTCATGTATTGCAGCTTGGTCTCAGTATTATTATTTACAGTCTAAGTGCGAAAAAACATGAGACCAGGCAAAATGAAATAATTTACACAACATCCCACAGTTGTTGTAAAGCTACCATTTTGATTCCAGGCTGTCTGACTAATGTTTTCACAATAAGATAATTTCTACTTGATAGAAATTTAGTATCTATGGCTTTATTTAACATGTAGTGTTTTACATGTAATACTAATGAGAATTACTCAGAAGCAAACACAGATAGTTTAATCATCCTGCTTTCATGAGATTATGCCATAACAGATATAACTGGGTTTTAAATACTGATTTTTAGCCATGTAGGAGAAATTAAGATTTAAAGCTGCCACATTTTAAGTCCTGATGAAAAACCCCCTCCTTACTGTACTGAATATTTCTTTTAATCTAGCAAATGGCTCCATCTTTGAAACCCCATACAATTCAGGGACGAAGGATATATGAAACGTGCAATCAACTTGATGGGCTCTGAGCAAAACCAAAGCTCTGTATCCTGCCTTGGGGCCTTTAATCTCATAAATGCTTTTGAAAATAATATTCTTTTTATTTATTTTTTTTATTTTTTTTGTAATTGCCCACTTGTACATAGATGCACCCATGTCATGCGTTGCTGNCTGGGCTCAAGAGATCTCAAATCTCAAGAGTCACACAAGCGTGCCTTTAATACCGGCTGGGAGGATAACTCCGCCCCGACAGCCACTAGATCTAATCAAGCCAAAGACCACACCTTTAATCCCAGCTGGGGGGATAACTCCAACCTCACAGCCACAAAGGCCAATCAAACCAAAGACAGCAGGACCAAACGATCAGCAATCAGCTCGCCAAGGCACCCAGTTCCTACCTGTCTTCCCCTCTTCCTGCCGCTGGGCTCAGGAGATCTCAGCACAGTCTTTCTCAAAATTACCATTTTATTTTCTTTATATATTCTTATACAAAAATAAAAAGTATTAGTCTCTCTGCTTTGGTTAAAGTATTGTCATCACTCAGTATTTTTTTGTGTGTCTTTATGAGACAGGGTCTCCCTACAGCCCCAGCTGGCCTGGAACTCACTCCGTAGACCAGGCTGGCCTTGAACTCACAGAGATTCGCCTGCCTCTGCCTCCCGAGTGCTAGGATTAAAGGCGTGTGCCACCATGCCTGGATTAAAGACAGTTCTTAGCCGCCATGTAGGTGCTGGGGATCGAACCCGGGTCCTCTGCAAGAGCAGTCGGAGCTCTTAACCACTGAGCCATCTCTCCAGCCCCATCACTCAGTATTTTTAATAAGCTAGGGTGATGCATACATGTAAATAGGTATATATATATATATATAATGTAAAACTATACAGGACAAAATAATGGAATTTCAAAAGCCAAATTTATTAAGGTAGTACATACTGAATTGGCTAATGCTGTGGTAGATGTTATTAGCAATTAAGCAGTTATAAACTTGCAGGATCATATTATACATTTCCAAATGAATTATCTTAGAATATAATGCAGAAAATGGAGATTTATCAGAGGAGATAATTCTATAACATATACTCAAATTTATAAAATACTGTTGTTAATTGTAAAGTTATCAAGCAAATATACAATTTGCATATACTAGCAAATGATAGCAAAAAGAATGTTGCCTTACTGCAGGAACAGATGAATCATCCAGCATCCAAATCTGATATCTCATTCAAACATGTATCCTGAAACAGTTCTTATCCCTTTCTAATTTTTCCCATAAGCAAAGAAAAACTATAACTAATTACTTTATTTTTAGAACTGTTGTACAGGAAATAGACAGCACGGTTATTTCCTCAGTCTCTTAAGATGTTTCACAACAGTCTTCATTCAATTTCTAATTTACTTTTTTAGACTTTTGAAATTTATACAAGAAATACTGGTTCCAGTTTGTTCTGTCCTTTTCCTTTAAAAAGTTTCTCTTTTGTTGTTAATAGAAGAGTTTCTTAGCTCAGAAAGAGTAGGGTATTTCAGCTGTACAATAGCATGGGACTTAGGCTTCTGTTGAGCTACCTTCAGCAACCTCAGCTAAGCTCTAGTCTTCCTGATCCTCCGTTTCCTTATCTTTTAATAGGTGCTACTAGTACTGGAGCCTGTCCTACCAAAGAACTGTGAGGATGCTTGGTGCACAACAATAAATTCTGTATTAACATAAAGCAAATTAAAATTTGTTTTCATGCACATCTACCAGTACACAACTAATATTATTGGAATTTATGCTGTAACATGCCAATAAGCACCCCTGTATGGGAAGCAAGTGAAAAGGGTGCTCCTCCTCCCTTTACTCTGCTGCTCAGTCTTTTCTTTTTGTATTAGCCTGCACGCCATGCCAAGTCAATTGTATTACAGAAGAAACACATAAAGTTAAAACCGTGTTATATCGATAGTGTTTCAAAATACAGAAGGGGACTGGAGAGATGGCTTAGCGGTTAAGAGCGCCGACCGACCGCTCTTGCAGAGGACCCGGGTTCGATCCCCAGCACCCACATGGCGGCCGAGAACTGTCTGAAACTCCAATTCCAGGAGAACTCCAGTTCCAGGGGAATCCGAGACCCTCTTCTGACCTCTGCGGCATTGCACAACACGGGTGCACAGACTTGCATGCAGATAGTACAGTCATACACATACAGAAATAAACAAAATTAATAAAAAAAAATACAGAAGGAAGGATTTTGGTGAGCATCTCAAATTATGTTCAAATAATAACACAGGAAATTAGTTATTTTGTACCATGTATTTAAAACAGTTTTTGAAACACTACTGCACCTTTACAAAAAAATTTAAACTCAAAATGTTTCAACACATTTTCCAAACTCTTTGCTATTTTTTAAAAAAGGAAGCTAAGGAAGAATGAAGTAACCCTTAAGCCATCCAAGGCTTAGCACAGTTCTTTTGAGTGCTATAGGTTTGTAAGAAAAGAAAAGTTATTTCAGGCTCTGAAATATTTTTACTCATTGAATACAGGCCAGCATCATCAGTTCAAATAATTGTAAATTTTTCTTTGAAAATTCTAGTTCTAAAATTCTAATTCTTCTAAAATTCTAATTTTAATCGACCTATAATAGTTTTGCCTTGTGTTTTTTTTTTTAACGTAATGGATATTTTGTTCGAAATGTTTTTTTTAGTTTGTATGTAATTTCATATACATTTTAATTATACAAAGTTGAAAAGAAATAGAGCAGCTTAGTTAATTTTCAAAATGTTTCTGAAATTTTCAAGGAAAAAGAAGCAAGTTAATTTTATTATAAGCTAAATAAGCTACAAATGAGACCACAGTGGTAGCTAAATGTATCATCCATCTTTCAGTTCTAGCAAAATCTGTGAAGAGTCAGCAAGCATCTTTCCCTGTTAAGCATATGTTCAGGTTGTGGTCTTTTGAGTCTTTCATTCTACTGACTTTTTGCTTTTTTTGGTAAGAACTATGATTTTTACTTTCAGAACATAGTTCTGTTTGCCTGATGTTGAAAGGGTTAATCATCTAGTAATACAAAGTTTAGTCACAGCATACCACAAATAATGTACATTGAGGATTCCCATAACAAAGTACTAGTCAGAGAAACGGTTTCTACAGAATTAATATTATGAAGTCAGACTTCAGCAGTTAATGTTTATCAGTTAATCAATATTTGTCTACTTAACTCTCTAAGATATTGTTGTACATTTAAGAATAATCATAACATCTATATAACACGTTGTGATACTGTTTTAAATACTTTGCATATATCTGTTTGAGATTTTCAAAATAATTTTATGAATAGATGCTGTTATTATCCCTATTTTACAGGAGCCAGGAATTAAATAAGTTTGGTCTTGAACTGTGTTCTTATTTGATACACCAAATTGGCAAATGTCCTGATATATTAACTTTTAAATCATAAAACTTTTTCTTTTTTTTTTGGTCTTTTCAAGACAGGGTCTCCCTGTAGCCCCAGCTGTCCTGGAACTCGCTCTGTAGACCAGGCTGGTCTTGAACTTACAAAGATCCGCCTGCCTCTGCCTCCCAAGTGCTAGGATTAAAGGCATGCGGCACCACACCTGGCTCAAAACTTTTTCTATAGTATCATTTTCTCCATGGAATATGTAATTTCTATGTATTTTATACCTTAGAGGAAGCCAATATAGACTTTTGTTCATTTACTTCAGGTCTCTAGCTTAAATACTGGCATAATAAATATCCATGTAGTATTTTTTTAAATTTTATTTATTTTTGTATGTGTATGAATGTACTGTCTGCATGTAGGTTTGTGCACCCATGTCATGCAATGCCGCGGAGGTCAGAAGAGGGTCTCAGATTCCCCTGGAACTGGAGTTCTCCTGGAATTGGAGTTACAGACAGTTCTCAGCCGCCATGTGGGTGCTGGGGACCAACCCAGGTCCTCTGCAAGAGCAGTCGGTGCTCTTAACCGCTAGGCTATCTCTCCAGCCCCTCCATGTAGTATTTTAAGTAGAGTGAAGTATCAATTTGTTAAATTGTTTGATAATCCCAGGTAATGAGTCTCAGTTTTCACTAGGTGGCAGTGTCTCCCCTGAAGGTATATCAGTGCCAGTGCTTTTCAGTCAATGTCTCAGGCAGGGTCTCCTTTTAGTCCCAGCTGTCCTGGAGCTCGCTATGTAGACCAGGCTGGCCTTGAACTCACAAAGATCCTCCTGCCTCTGCCTCCCAAGTGCTGGAATTAAAGGCATGCGTCACCATGCCTGGCCCGAGCAACTCTTATATACCAGGTGGAGCTGGGCTATGAATTAAAGGAATCAGATTCAGGTTACCTTGTTCTTTTCTAGTCCCTCAGGTTTTCCGCATAATCAAACTTCTGTAAAAACTTTAGTCAAAATAAAAGGAAATTTCTCTCACTGTTACAATTTCAGAAATTAGAGTTCATACTCATTGGTGAAATCCTACATTGTCACTATGGTAACTTAATTTTCACATTGTAACATGTTCTATAGTTCAGAAAATCACATACTTTTAATTTTCATGTGAAATTTTGTTATATCTGGGCATGGGACACATGCTGTAATTCCAACAGTTGGAAGATAGAGACAGGATTATATGTTCAAGCTCATCCTCGACTGTATAGCGCATTGTTGAATGAACACCAAGTCGTGCTAGAAAGAAAGCCTCTCAAAAAAAGCAAAGAAAAAAAAGCAGAAAATAGATTGTATAACTTTCCCATTGCCCATCTTGTTTATGGTATCTTTTGTTTAATGTAGTACCTGTGTAGTACTGTTTGCGTTAAGGATTAAAAATCCTATGTAATAGAATTCTTCCAGCCGGGCATGGTGGTGCACGCCTTTAATCCTAGCACTTGGGAGGCAGAGGCAGGTGGACCTTTGTGAGTTCAAGGCCAGCCTGGTCTACAGAGTGAGTTCCAGGACAGCTGGGGCTACAGGGAGACCCTGTCTCGAAAAGACCAAAAAAAAAAAAAGAATTCTTCCTTAAATTTTATAAAAATGCACTAAAGAATCAAAAGTTAGTATTTGAGGTAAACAAAATGCACTAAAGAATCAGAAGTTAGTATTTGAGAACAGTGGTAGCTAGCAGCAAGCACTTTCTTATAGAATGCTTCTCATGTATTGCAGCTTGGTCTCATTATTATTATTTTACAGATAATGAGAAACTGAGCCACCAGGAAAATGAAATAATTTACACAACATCCCACAGTTGTTGATAAAGCTACCATTTGATTCCAGGCTGTCTGACTAATGTTTTCACAATAAGATAATTTCTACTTGATAGAAATTTAGTATCTATGGCTTTATTTAACATGTAGTGTTTTACATGTAATACTAATGAGAATTACTCAGAAGCAAACACAGATAGTTTAATCATCCTGCTTTCATGAGATTATGCCATAACAGATATAACTGGGTTTTAAATACTGATTTTTAGCCATGTAGGAGAAATTAAGATTTAAAGCTGCCACATTTTAAGTCCTGATGAAAACCCCTCCTTACTTGTACTGAAGTATTTATTTTAATATACATAATGGACTCTCAGCTTTGAAACCCCATACAATTCAGGGACTAAGGATATATGAAAAGTGCCATCAACTTGATGGCTCTGAGCATAAACCAAAGCTCTGTATTCCTCCTTGGGGCCTTTTAATGCTTCAATAAATGCTTTTGAAAATAATATTTTTTATTTATTTTATTTTATTTTTTTGTATTGCCCACTTGTACATAGATGCACCCATGTCATGCGTTGCCTGTGAAGATACCCTGGAACTGGAGTTACACCTGGAACTGGAGTTACAGTCATTAGCCACTATGTGGGTGTTGGGAATTGACTCTGGGTCCTCTGCAAGAGCAAACTGCTGAGCCATCTCCCCAACCCTGCCCCCCCACAAAAAAAGTGATGCTTTTTAAAATGTACCAAAAAGGAAGAATGGTGCAATGCGACTGCAGTAGGAGGTAGATCGCTGGGCTTCTAGACAAAGTGTTGTCACTCTGTTTAACCCCTGGCAAATAATTTAACTTTTCTGTATCTCTTTTTTTTTTCACTTATAAAGTAAAAATAATACATGCACTAGTTTACTTCAATATTTTGTCCAAAATTTAAATGAAATGATAAGTGAGATGTTAAGCCTATTAGATACTAGAGTTCGCGAACCAGGCTGTAGTAGAAAATCCTAGTGGTTTCTGTAACAGTGTGCATGTCACACACTTTCAGCTGAATAGCACGATGTGGAACAGGAAAATTAACAGGAGAATACCATGCACTAAAGGGGTAGCTGATGGTAGATTATATCTTGATATCCAACTGATGGATTTTCTAGATGATGATGAATATTCTCTTTTGGTTGGCTGTGAAACTTAGATCTGCTACAGATTATTGTATTACTTTCTGAACAGTATTATTTATAAAATAAGCTCTGTTTGATATGGAAAGTACATCAAGCAGGAGTTGTGAATGTAGCTCAGAGAACATGCTTGGCATGCACAAAGTGAGTTCAATCCCAGCACCAGAAAAAATAAATGAAGCCCATCAAGCAAATACAGGTTTTCTCACAGGCAATGAAACAAACCAAGGCTATTACATTTGAAGTATTAAGTGAACCTTTTTGGATCTGTCTGCATCATAACATAAAATGACCTGAAGCAGGAAGGCAAGTCAGCCCAGTTGTTTTTTTTTTTTTTAATTGAGTAGTCTAAGTCTGGAGAGATGGCTCAGAGGTTAAGACCACTCACTGTTCTTACAGAAGACCCGAATTCAAATCCCAGCACCCACTGGTGGCTAACAGCTGTCCTTAACTCTAGTTCCAGGGGATCCAGGACCTCCCCTTCCCTCCACTGGCATCGAAGGACATGAGTGCTCTTAAATGTACAAGCATACATTCTACGCATACACATAAAGTAAAAATAAAACAAAAAAATGTTTGAGTATTCTGTGCATAGACCAAACTGTTAGTGAAAAAAAAAGAGGGGGCAGGTTGCTCCACAACTTATAACTTCTGGGAAACCATACAAGTAGAATGGCCAAGTTACAGAAATTATAATTCAAAGTGAAATCATTTATAAGCAAGAAAATAAGACATTCAGTAAAATAACTGTCTATGGTTATTTTTTTATAAAATATATAAAAATAACCAGAGACAGTTATAATTGTAAGTCTTTTTTTTTATTTTTTTTATTTATTTCTGTATGTGTATGAATGGACTGTCTGCATGCAAGTCTGTGCACCCATGTCGTGCAGTGCCGCGGAGGTCAGAAGAGGGTGTCGGATTCCCCTGGAACTGGAGTTCTCCTGGAATTGGAGTTTCAGACGGTTCTTGGCCGCCATGTGGGTGCTGGGGATCGAACCCAGGTCCTCTGTAAGAGCAGTCGGCGCTCTTAACCACTAGGCCATCTCTAAAGTCTTAAAGGAATTAAATGTTGACCCAAAGAGAAATCTTGCTGTTCATACACTGTAAAAGAAAAAAAAAGGGGGCTGGAGAGATAGCTTAGCGGTTAAGAGCACCGTCTGCTCTTGCAGAGGACCTGGGTTCAATCCCCAGCACCTACATGGCGGCTAAGAACTGTCTGTAACTCCAATTCCAGGAGAACTCCAGTTCCAGGGGAATCCGAGACCCTCTTCTGACCTCCGTGGCATTGCACGACACGGGTGCACAGACCTGCATGCAGACAGTACATTCATACACATACAAAAATAAATAAAATAAAAAAAAATGATAGCAGCATTTAAAAAAAAAGGATGAAGCTGGAGAGATGGCTCAGCAGTTAAGAGCACCAACTGCTCTTGCAGAGGACCCAGGTTCGATTCCCAGCACCCACATGGTGGCTAAGAACCGTCTTTAGACTTCTTGGCCCCCTTGTCAAATATGAGGTGGCTGAAATTGTATGTGCTCAGGTTTGGATCCTCAGGTTTATTCCATTGGTCAACTGGTCTGTTTTTGTGCCAGTACCAGGCTGTTTTTATGACTATAGCCCTGTAGTATAGTTTAATGTCTGGTAGAGCGATCCCCCCTGTATTGCTCCAGAGAAAGTAGACTGTTTTGCTTCTCATCCACCTGTGCCCCTTTTCTAAGCCTAGGGAACAATCTGCGGAAGAGGGGGTGTGATAGAATGTAAGGGCTGTGATTGGAGTGAATGACGAAACTACAGCAATATAGTCTGGACACTCATCTGATCAACTTGATTGAACATACAAGCCCCCCCAGCTGGATGGGTTTGGGCACAACTGCTTGAAAATTTACATGAATAAATGATTACTTATTGTTAAAAAAAAATGAACAAAATAAAGAAGTAATAAAATTTTTAAGAGAAAAAAATAAAAAAATTAAAAAAAAAAAAAAAAAATTAAATAAATAAAATTCTCAAAAAAAAAAAAAAAAGAAACCGTCTTTAACTCCAAGTTCCAGGGAATATGACGCCTCTTTTGACCTCCGAGGCATTGCACAACAGGGTACACCAACTACATGCAGATAGTACACTCATACACATAAGAAGTAATAATTAATACCTGGCATGGTGGCGCACACCTTTATTCCTAGCACTTGGGAGGCAGAGGCAAGTGGATCTTTGTGAGTTCAAGGCCAGCCTTGTCTACAGAGTGAGTTCCAGGTCAGCTGAGACTAAAGGGAGACCCTGTCTCAAAAAGACCAATAATAATAATAATAATATTTTTTTTAAAAGGATATTGTGACTGTAGTTGTAGCCTGAAGACCATTGGATACACACAGGCTTTAACAATAGCTTCACTTGTGGAGAATACGGATTAAAGTATGTTATTTCCTCCAGTCTTCATCCTAAAAGTCTCCTGAGAAAACCATGTTATTTTTTTATTACTTCTTTATTTTTTAACAATAAGTAATAATTTATGAGTACAAGCATCTTCATGTAAAACCATTTTGCAAGCAGTTGCCCAAACCCACAAGCCCAAGGTCCCACCATCCAGCTGGGGGGCGGGGGCTTCATGTTCAATCAAGTTGATCAAGTAAGGTCCCAGACTATATTGCTGTAGTTTACCATTCACCCTTACATTCTTACATGCCCCCTCTTCCGCAGATTGTTCCCTAGGCTTAGAAAAGGGGCACAGGTGGATGAGAAGCAAAACAGTTTACTTTCTCTGGAGTTGTTGTTTTGGACTCTGGTTAGTTCTGGCTGCTTCCTTTCATGGGCTGACAGTTTGTCCTGGAATAACCATCCAAACATCTGTGTCTATACCAAAGTAACCTACCATAACAATTAGTATTGTTTAAATACCTGTATATCTAATTGCTTGTGCTTCATTAGTAGGATTGAAAACCATGTTATTTTTAATAATTGTTTAACCCCAGAAAAGACATTAAAGCATTGAGTTTTTAAAGTTATAAAAGTAAGGATTGTGAGTTATAAAAATGTTTTAAGATTATTTTATTATGTAAAATTTAAAATTTCAAATACTAGCCTATGGGGATAGATTTGGGAGCATCTTGATAGCTATTGCAGTCTTTTAACAGATGCAGTGGCACTTACACATTCTCAGCACCTTGTCCATTCCTTGCCATCCCACCTAGTGCCTTGTGGTAAGTTGTTCACCTCCAAGAGGTTGAAAACCCCAAAGGAATCTTTTTTTTTTTTTTTTTTAATTTTTAATTTATTCTTTATGAAATGAAGTGAGTGTCTGTCTGCATGTAGGTCTGTGCACCCGTGTCGTGCAATGCCGCGGAGGTCAGAAGAGGGCGTCGGATTCCCCTGGAACTGGAGTTCTCCTGGAATTGGAGTTGCAGACGGTTCTCAGCCGCCATGTGGGTGCTGGGATCGAAACCGGGTCCTCTGTAAGAGCGGTCAAGACGCTCTTAACCGCTAGG
>VZQC01001071.1:1799653-1865804 GCA_009823505.1 Rhizomys pruinosus | reverse complement strand
TCGAGACAGGGTCTCCTTGTAGCCCCAGCTGTCCTGGAACTCACTCTGTAGACCAGGCTGGCCTTGAACTCACAAAGATCCGCCTGCCTCTGCCTCCCGAGTGCTAGGATTAAAGGCGTGCGCCACCACGCCCGGCTAAATTATGACTTTTTTAAACAACAGGTTAGGTCAGAGCTAAGTTTTAAACACAGAGTTAAATTAACACAAATTTTAAAATGATAAAATGCAAAAACATGGTTATTTAATTAAAATATCATACAGCAACCATGGCCTACAATCAATTTGGAAACCTCTAAATTTGTCAAAAGTATAGCACTTGATGGAAAAGTCAAAAGTCATGTATTCATTATTTTACAATGAAAAATATATGTATCTTATATAGATGGATTGATACATATGTTTATGTAGGGTGAGAGGAACTCAGGAACTTACCAGTAGTTTCTATTTCTAGTATCGGCGAAAGTACAGTTCATGAGTATTTCTGCACATTGCTTTTAATGGTTCTCTTCACAGAACTAGAGATGCTAAAGATAAAGTAGGGTATTGATTTGACTGTTTGAAACTCAGGTTTTGATATAAAAGGTTAACTCTACACCAAAGGAATAAATAGTCATAATTGTTTGGGATTTCTGTTATCTGACTTCATTTATGGTTTTTGGGGGGTGTTTTTGAAACAGGGTCTCCATGTAGCCCCAGCTAGCCTGGAATTTGCTATATATAGATCAGGCTGGCCTTGAACTCACAGAGATCTGCCTGCCTCTGCCTCCTGAGTGCTGGGATTAAAGGTATGCGCCACCATGCCTGGTTTATGATGTTTAAAAACATTGTAAAGTACGTTTTTTAAAAACCTTGAAAAAATTTAAAAGTCAACATTTAGAAAGTGCCTTTTGCTATTTTTTAAATTTTTATTTCTTTTTAAATTTTGTGTTTGAGTGTTTTTTCTACATTGTACATGAGTGTACCACATGCATGTAGTGCATGTGGAGACCAGAAGAGGGCATCAGATCCCCTGTAACTAGAGTTATAGACAGTTTTTTGCTGCCATGTGCTCTTCTGCAAAAGCAGCTAGTGCTGTTAACCACTGAGTCATCTCTCCAGCCCCTCCTTTATTATTTATTTATTTATTTTTATGTGTATGAGAGTTTTGGTTGCCTGTATGTAACTGCACCCTTTTGCTATTTTTGCAATTAAAAATTACTTTTTTTTGTTTGTTTTTTTGAGACAGGCTATCCCTGTATCTGCAGCTGGTTTGAAACTTTCTATGTAGACCAAGCTGGCCTTGATCTCACAGAGATACACCTGCCTCTGCCTCCTGACTCCTGAGATTAAAGGCATGTGCCACTATCCTCAAATTACTCTTATAAAAGAAAAAAAGTAATGTATATTTAGTATATCATAGCACTTAAGAAATATTGACAAGAGGAAAAAGTACTAAAGTATTGTAAGAGGAAAAAGTACTAAAATCCTATTAACTTATTAATTATACCAGTTTGTGTCCTTCATGGACATCTCTGTGATGGTCACCCACTCAGGCATTACACTGAAATTGTAATTGGAAAATACCAAGTCTCAGAGAAAACTTAGGATATTAACATGCCATTAATTTATCTTTATGCAGCCTTACAGCATAAAATAGCTAAATGTGCATAGAACAGTTTTGAAGGCAAAGGCAAAGATCATGATCCATTTCAAGATTGTGTAATTAAGGAAATAGTTTTTAAATGATAACTTTATAGTTTTTCTCCTTTGGGTTTATGGATATTTAAATTTATTTTTCAGATTTTACTTCTTGAATCAAGTTAGAGGATGTATTTGAGAACATCCTGTAGACTATACAGTGAAATGAGGATGCCGTGCTTATCTCTGTTTTAGTCAGTACTATCACCAAAGACATTTAGACTTTAAGCCTTCTATTCCAGTCTGAGGAACTTAATCCAAAGCAGAAATCATACTAAAAAAAAAAAGTCAGCTATGAAAGCACTTATTCATGCAAGATCTACAACAAGGAAAATAAAATATTGTAATAGAAATATAAAGCATTTGCATTTAAACATTCTATGTAAAATATCAAATTATATTTTAATATTTTACATATTTTTCATATATATATANATATTACATATATACATCATATACATATATATTATAATAATGATTATTATATATTATATATATGAAGGCTGTGTGGTGTGGTGTATGCTTTAATCCCAGCTCTCTGGAGAGCAAGAGCAGAGCAGGTGAGTTTCTGTGAGTTAAGGCCTGAGCCTGTTTACAATACGCAAGTCTAGATAGCTGGGGTTACAGGGAGATCTGTCTCAAACAATAGATAGATAATAGATACGTAGATAGATAGATAGAAGAGATAGATAGATGAAAGGATGAGAGAGAGAGAGAAAAAATCAGAGGCAGAGGCAGAGGCAGGTGGGTTTCTGTGAGATCAAGGCCAGCCTGTTCTACATAGCAAGTTCTAGGATAGCTGGGGTTACAGGGAGATCCTGTCTCAAAAATAGATAGATAGATAGATAGATAGATAGATAGATAGATAGATAGATAGATAGATGAAAGAGAATGGAGTTAGAAGAGAGAAAAATCTGAAAATAGGCTTAAGTACATGGGTTTTTGAATGATCTTTTTTTTAAACTAGGCATTTGAAGTGCATCCATGTGTGAATTAAATTACTGCTTGACAGGAACTGTAAAATTACATTCTCTTCCTTTGGTTTCTTACTGGCTACAGTTTCACATCTTGCCAGTCATGTTACCTTCTTGTTTCTTAGTTTCTAGAATGTATTGTGCAGTTTCTGGCCATTTGTTGAATGTTACCATTTCATGGATTAATTATGTAATTATCCTTTTTCTGGGATTATTTTAACTAATTTTGGATTCCTTTTTCTTTCTAGTAGCCCAGCAAGAGGCTGAAATGTTCAAACGCTATAATGGAACACTTCCATTACCTGGAATACATCAAAGTCAAGATGCATTATGCACCTGTCCTAAACTGCCCCCTCAAGGCTCTTTTCCAATTGATGAATTTGTCAACACTGAAAATACATCAACAAAGATGCAGCTGGTGAAACACCGACTTGAAACTGTCACAGTATGTTTATTTTTTTGCAGTTGAAATTTTGAAACCATTTTCATTTCTATGCCAATAAATATTATCATAAATAAGTTAGTTAATTTCTTAAAACTAGATTTTCATAAACTTTTATAGTTCTTTTCAAGTACTTGTTCAAATTTTGGATCATCTATCATGCTGCCTGGACTTGATGTGTCTTTACCAACCAGTGCAGGACCTAATGATAAAAGAAGGGCTGTGAACCCTTCTACAATCATATTTAGGCCTTGCACATGGACATGACTTGATCTCCTAGGAAGGAGAGAGGGAGCAGGACTCTGTCAGCCTCGTCCAATAGGATTGTTGAGGGTAGTAATAATTTTAGTTAGCATGTTTAGACATTCATTCTGATTCCTTAAAGGCAAACTGTTAGAGACCATTTTTTTTATCAGAAAGGTAGTATTCCAACAAGTAATTTCGCCCATGCATTCACAGTCTCATAAATCTTGCTCGAAAGCTCAAATTCAAGTGGTTTTTGAACTTCATTATACATCAGAGTTTCTCAAATCACTAATTGCCAGCTCTGCTGCTATCATTTGGATGCAGTCGGTGTGGTGTGACCTATCATTTTTTATTTCTGGCAAGTTTCCAGGTGATGCTCTTGCTGCTACTCAGAGCACAACATGTTGAGGACAGCTGGTCTGGTCCAGTCCAGCATAGAAGAATTTCATGTGTAGACATTTTGTGCCTTCATCCAAACTGGAGGTTCCTTGAAGACTGTTGATCACTGTTATCTCCTTTCTGTGCTGGGTCTGCATACAAAGTATGAGTACACAGTTAAATGTCTTATCTAGGGAAAATCTAAATAACCCAGATTTCCCTTTTGTAGGAAAGGTATTTATTATTTTGTTTACATTCTTTTCTTTCTTCATTTTAAGGTGATAAATCCATACCTTCATTTTTCTCTTTCCAAGTACTAACCAAGTGTAGCTTGTAGTACATGGAACAAAGAAAATTTAGTTACCTCAAATACTACTTGATTACCTGCCACATTTAAGACATTCTAGAGAACACAAAGATGATAAACCCATGACCTCAATTTGTATAAAATCTGGCAAGTGATGCCACATATTCAAAATACGTAATGTCTTTTAGTAATATCTCTACTTCTAAAATGTGTCTTTTAATGTAGCTGATGTACAACATAGGTATAGCAGTGATTAATGCTCTTACTTATATACAAGGAAACTATTTCTGTTCAAATGACAGAAAGTTTTAGATTTTATAAATATAATATGTATATTTATTTTGTAATTTCCCTTTATATTTTTTAAAATAATATTTCTGTATCAAAAGCTATAGTAACTACCTGCTTTTAGCATATAACTGTTGAGTCTTTGGTAATGCTAAATATTGTGGTATAATTTTATATTTAAACTAATGAAAAATACCAAGAAATAATTAAACATAGAAGAAGAAAGTACACTGAAACTTTTAGATAATTTAAGGAAAAAAAGAATAGTCAAGAGCCAGGCGTGGTGGCACACGCCTTTAATCCTAGCACTCGGGAGGTGGACCTTTGTGAGTTCAAGGCCAGCCTGGTCTACAGAGTGAGTTCCAGAACAGCTGGGACTACAGGGAGACCCTATCTCGAAAAGACAAAAAAAAAAAAAAGAATAGTCAACAATGTGCAGTATGTCAGGATTAAATAGCCCTCATAGTCAGTAAAAACTAGATACAAGAACACCAGGGACACTATTACAATCGAGCCGTATAATTAGAATACTTCAGACCACTAGAAATGAGTTTGAGGGCTGTGTACAACCTATTGAAAAGACTAAAGTTAAAAATGATAAAACATATTAGCATTCAAAGTGAAATAATGTAATTTAAGGCAACAATGCTATTTTAAAATATGCATATCACAGGACTGGGGAGATGGCTCACTGGTAAACTGCTAACTATACAAATATGAGGAGCTAAGTTTAGTCCCTCAGTGCCTACAATGAAACTGTCACAGTAGTGTTTGTCTGTAATCACAGCCCAAAGAGAGACTAGAGGATGCCTGGAGCCTGGGGCCATGCCATCCTACTTAGTTGGTGAGTCCCAGGTTCAGTGGGAGACCCTGTTTCAAAAAATAAGGTAGATAATAGAGGCATATGACATCAGATTCTGGCCTCTCCACTTATACTTCAGGCATGCACATCTCTCTACAAATGTGCACACACAAGATTATGTGAATTAATGTAAGAAAGGCAATAAACATAAGGCATATCTTAAGAAACAAAATAATTAAGATTGTTTTCAATAAAATTCAAAATCAGTTTAAGATGATATCAAATAGTCCAAAAATTTGATTTTTAAGAGGTATCCTGGCTAATGTAAAAAGCATTTAAAGAAATTTAAAAGGCAAATTTCAAAGATTTGTTCATTTCAAATGGTGAAGAGGAAAATTGGCACCTAAAAATATCTAATTGCTGGGCGTGGTGGCACACGCCTTTAATCCTAGCACTTGGGAGGCAGAGGCAGGCAGATCTTTGAGAGTTCAAGGCCGGCCTGTTCTACATAGTGAGTTCCAGGACAGCTGGAGTTACAGGGAGACCCTGTCTCAAAAAAGACCAAAAAACATCTAATTAATAAGAGAGGCTGGAGACTAACTTAAGACTGTATGAAAGTGACAGGTAGCTGCAGGACCGCAGTATCTAGGCACTGGCATAGATGTACAGGCTCTGACCTATGCCTGTTTTATGACTCTGTAGCACAATAAATAGGCCTGATTGTCCTAATCTTTAAAAGTGGGGATTCCAGTATTCCTCACCTTCCTGGATTTTTAAGATCCAATGGTATTCTAAGTATAAATCTCTTTATATGATGGCTGAGACATAGTGTAGCTGGTAATGGTAGTTAGGTAATGATAGTTGTTACTGTTGATAAGAATGGAGGGGTGAGTATGAAATGATTGGGTATGTGGTTGATGAGTGGTGTTAAGGAACCAGAATGTGTAAATTTCCAGATACCCTGGTAGAAAAAACAGGCCTCTATGTAGAAAGTGTTTCAGCTATCCTCAGACTTCTCCAGATGAGCCAAGAGAACAGAATAACAATCAAGACAGTTCTTGTCTTGCCAGATACTTAGATATATCATAAATGCAATAGTACAATAGTGTGATGAAAGTTCATAAAGCTAGATATGCCAGAGGGGAAAAGGAAGAATTGTTCCTGTGTGGTGTTGAGAAAACAAATGTATGTTAACTAAAAAGTGACTGTACCTCTACATTTTAGGTCACATATTGAAATCAAATCTTATTGACCAATAAGATAAATATGTAGTTAATAATGGAGGATGGGCAGGTAGCTCAGAGGGAGAGCCCCTGCTTATCATGCCCATAACCCTGGGTTCAATACCTACCATCATGCACACACACAAAACCTGGGAAAATGCCCTAGAAAATATGTCTTATGTAAATGGATGAGAAACTTGCTTATCCAAAATTAGTGGAAAGTTCTCCCCCCAAATATTGATAAATTATCACATAGAATTCTTAACTTCTCTAATAAATGTACATATGTGTATATATAACATGTACACATGTATACATACATATACAGCAAACACCAACATGGAAAAATGTTAGCATAAGTTGTATTAAAGAAACAGGCTCCTTGTTTAAAAAAACTTAACATTAAAGAAAAATAGCAAAAACTTAGAGATACACCGAAGAAATAAGCGTGTAACTTCAAAAGGTAAACACACCAATGTCTCATAAGCATATTTTAAGATTTCTTTCTTACTGCTCAGAAGTGCCAAAGAAACCAGGTATCATTCATACAACTGTGAAACTGGGGAGAAAGAGGATTCCCTTTCAAGTTTGTGTTGTGTGCTGTTAATGTAGATTGCTAGAATTTAAAAAAAGTGGTAAAATGTATTAAGAAGCCTAAACAGTCTTAAAAATATCCTCAGCCAGGTGTGGTGGCAAACATCTTTAGTTCCAACACCCAGGAAGCAGAGGCAGGTGGATCTACATAGTGAGTTCCAGGCCAGCTACAGAGAGACCTTGCTCAAAAAAACCAAAAACACACTAAAAATATTTTATCCTCTTTGACCTTACTAATCCTTTTAGTAGTATTGCCCTTGTGCTCTTGAAGATTGGGACACTGCAGCCTTGTTCAGTTTTTCTTCTCACTGTTGGCACCAGGCCTGGCTCTTAACAAGGATGCCCCTTCTCTCTTCCCTTTGTAGAAATCTTGACCAGTTTTAAGCCAAACATATTAGAAACAATATTAAGACAGCGTTAGTTCTGTCCCTGCCTTCTCCCTCCCTTCTCCATTAGGCTATTCTCTGGATTTGGATTTATTGGGAATATAGAGACTTTTTTTCTGTTACTCAGTTAAATTTAAGATTATATATGATTTTCTGTGTTTCAGTGTCATGGTTCTTATATATTTTACCATTTTTAATATAATAAATTAGTTGTGTTTCAGATTTTAAAAGAAAGTCACATAAAAATCTGGGCATGGTGGCGCACGCCTTTAGTCCTAGCACTGGGGAGGCAGAGGCAGGAGTATCTTTCTGAGTTCAAAGCCAGCCTGGTCTACAGAGCAAGTTCCAGGCCAGCTGGGGCTACAGAGAGACCTGGTCTCGAAAAGACCAAAAAAAAAAAAAAAAAAAAAATGTCACATGATATCATTGTATTTAAATTTTTACGAGAAGGGCTGGAGAGATGGCTAAGCAGTTAAGAGCAATGGCTGCTCTTTCAATGACCTGATTTGGTTCCCAGCCACCCCACATGGCAGCTACCAACCACAAATACTCCAGCCAAGGTATCCCAACGCTCCCTTCTGCACCTCCTTGGGCACTGCACACAATACGGCACCTTCATCCCACGCAGGCCCCCACACTCCATACACAAAAAATAAAAATATAAATAAAATATTTTAAAATGTAGAGAAAATGCATCAAAATAAAGGAGTCCTTGTCTAAGATCTTGTATGAGAAAATTTTTGTCTATAGCTATTAGAACAACCCAACACTAGATATATTAAAATTTTCTTACAGTCTGTCCTTCTTTAGAGTACAAAACCAGTGTCCTGGAATGATCTAAGTCTTGTTAGCTTTCTTCTAATATTTTACCTGCCTGTCATCCTCAAGGAAATAAAATGACAGGAGAGCAAAATAAAGTCAACATAAAGGAAAAAATCATATCAGAAAAGTATCTGTAAAAAAAACCAAAATCCAGCCAAGCATGGTGGTGCGCGCCTTTAATCCCAGCACTCGGGAGGCAGAGGCAGGTAGATCTCTGTGAGTTCAAGGTCAGTCTGGTCTACATAGTGAGTTCCAGGACAGCTGGGGCTATAGGGAGGACCCTATCTTTCAAAAAAGACCGAAAAAAAAAAAAAAAAATCCAAGACACACGAGAATAAATTGATCACTTATTATTTTAAAAAAAACCCTTATTTCTCCCTAATTTTTCAGCTTTCGACACTTCTTTTTAAATTTGAGATTATGTTGGCTTCAGGTTGGGCTAGAAGTTGCCCTCAAAGATAGATCTTTGTCTACTTGCTGTGGTTAAAAAACAAAAAGTGCCAGGCATGGTGACATACACCTTTGATCCCAGCACTCCAGTGGCAGATGCAGGCGGATCTCTGAGTTCAAGGCCAGCCTGATCTACAAAGCCAGTTCCAGGCCAGCCAGAACTACAGAGAGACCTTGTCTCAAAAACACCAAAAAATAAAAATATTAAAAAAATTAAATCCTGTGTAGAGAGAATTCACTAAACTTTTTTTTTTCAGGTGTTGTCTACATTTTCTTTCAGTCCGTATACACAGTAGCATATGTAGGAATAAAACAAAATGTATTCTTTACTTCATGGAAGCCTCACTCTTTTTCTGTTTTGCAAGCATTTAGGTTGGAGGATTTCCCACTTTCTAGCACAATTTCTTTTTTCTTGTTTGTTCCTTTTATTTATATTTCAGTAGAGTCCAAATTCCCTTTTTAGAGGTTCTTTAATGTATAGAAAACATATAATTTGAGAATGCCAATTTTTTTACTAAATAGGCATGTTTTCTAACATAACTCAGAGTTTAAGATGATTTATATATATTTAAATTGCACACTAAATTCACCAGCAGGTCTTTAATAGGCATTTACTCATTAGTAAAGGACATAAAATAAATAATTATTTTGACATCAGTAATAAATGATACCTGACTACTGCTTCCCAAATAATATCTAAAAGACATTCAACACCAGGTAAAACCTCTCAGGAGAGACACAGCTTGTTCTGAAATTTTAGACACAGCAGTTTTCTCTTATGCAGACACTTATAGTTGCTTAGAATCTGGGATATATGTCAGGAGTAATTGGGCCTACAAAGAGTTTATAAATCTGAAACTATGAAAAAACACCTAATAATGATAGGTAGAACTCTGCAGCTGCTGGGCTACTCTAGACCACCCCAATTCACACATTAACCTAAGTGTAGGTTAGGAGTCACAGAGGTGCTTGCTAAGTAGAACCATAGAGGTAAAAATGATTTACACCAATTTTTTGTGTCACATGGGAGATTCACTGTATAGTGATTAATGATAGCGAAGATGTTTCACTATTAATAGTTCTTGCCATAATACATTTCTGTCACTGTTGTAAATGCTGCATATGTCTTATTATAGTTAATCCACAATGATGCTGTAGGATAGTACAGGATACTAGTACTATCCCCACTTTCCAGGAGAGGAACTTAAGCCTATAGAAGGTAGCCAAAGTCAGACATACTGAGCTGAGATATAGTCTGTGTGATTGGGTTCTCAGGTTTCTGACTGAATTACCAACATCTTTTAAACATAGTGTGTGTACCTTAGAAATTTTTTGGTTAAAAATTTCAGTGCTCTTCATTTTTGTTTTATCCTAGACATAATGTCAATTGTTGGCATTTTTTCTAGCTGTGTACTAGGCTGCTGCTAGGTTCTGAGTAGTCCTAATTGGACGTAAATCTTTTTTGGTGTCTCTGAATTAGCAAGTTTCCATTTGTCCATTCATTGATTTCTACTAGTTTTTTAAATGTTATTTGGGGGCCTTATCCATGAATTGTAGGGAGTTCCTTGTCTAGCTTTTTAAAGAAATACTTGTCATAATCTTTACCATCTGTAGTGTTTATAACATTGTATCTGATGGAAATTGCTAGTATGGAAATTCTAGGCATTAATGCCATTCACAGTGATAACTGCCTACTACAGCCAATTCAAGTTTTATCTTTTAGGCTTATTCTGTTGTAGTCAAAATTTTGATACTATGCCAGGTTTATTAGGAGATAAATCTTTCCTGTGTCAAACAAAACTGGGCCCTTGGAAGTCTTAGTCAGTGCCTTTGGTATTTTCATATCAGACTTACCACAAATGTCATTAAATCCTTAAGTTATACTCTTTGCAGCTCATTGGAAGCAATATAGAATGGCAATACAGGGTGATAAAGAAACTCCTAAATGCTGGCTTTTTTATTAGAAGATTGACATCTGAATGTGTTGAAAAGAGTCAATACTTTATTTAAATAAAATTATGAATACTTCTTTATTGTACTGTATTTCTTTTAGGAGGTGATACGATCCTGTGCTGCAAAAGTAAGTAGCTTTTATTACCAGGAAGATAACTTTAAAAGTCTAGTTTCTATTGTGATACACCAAAGAATTGGAATGCACCATTATAGAGTTGACAACTTCTACAACAGTTAACCTGATATATAGTTTCCTTATTGGAGCTCAAATTTATTAAGGAATTATAATAGTGGAAGCTGAGAATTCAGTAAGGTGAATATTTAATAAATAGCTTCAGAAATTTGAAGATTTAAAAATACTGAGTGACAGAGATAGACTTTCAGTGCAGGTCCATCTGGGCACCCGTCCTTCTTTTACATACAAGCCTTTTGCTAGGTACAGTCTCTAAGGAATTGGAATGCCACTTGTTTACCTCCTTCCCTCATCTTCTGGCCACTTTCAGAATTCAGCTAAATAGACATTTGTTCATTCACCAAATAGAATTCTATGTCTCAAAGTAGAAGGTGAGGCATCTAGAAGGTAAAGAATTAGAATGGTGTTAGTGTGTTCAAAGAGATCTTCATACAGTGTCAGTATGGGGGAAGGAAGTATTTTTGTTCAATAGGCATTTGTAACCATGTGACAGAAACAATGGAATAAGATAGGCTAGTATCTTTTTCTCCATAGGGCATCTTATAGAGGAAATGTCAGAAAATACCTGGCTTACTCCATCGCTGAGCTGCTCAGTATCAGTCAGGACCCATCACATTTTTACCTAAATATCACAAGTCAACAGGATATAGAATATAGACAAGGGAAAGGATGATGGAGAAAAAGATAACAAGCTATATTTTGACTTGCCTTGCAGATGTTTAGGAACTTGTTCCTGATAGCAAAGATGACTGGTGTAATGATTATAGCACCAAGCTTACTAAATCTTAAGTGCATGGAATGAAAAAAAAAAATATATATATATATATATGTCAAAAAAGTCAACAAATGTGCAGTATGTCAGGAAATTAAATAGCCCTCATAGTCAGTAAAAACTAGATACAAGAACACCAGGGACACTATTACAATCGAGCCGTATAATTAGAATACTTCAGACCACTAGAAATGAGTTTGAGGGCTGTGTACAACCTATTGAAAAGACTAAAGTTAAAAATGATAAAACATATTAGCATTCAAAGTGAAATGTAATTTAAGGCAACAATGCTATTTTAAAATATGCATATACAAGGACTGGGGAGATGGCTCACTGGTAAACTGCTAACTATACAAATATGAGGAGCTAAGTTTAGTCCCTCAGTGCCTACAATGAAACTGTCACAGTAGTGTTTGTCTGTAATCACAGCCCAAAGAGAGACTAGAGGATGCCTGGAGCCTGGGGCCATGCCATCCTACTTAGTTGGTGGTCCCAGGTTCAGTGGGAGACCCTGTTTCAAAATAAGGTAGATAATAGAGGCATATGACATCAGATTCTGGCCTCTCCACTTATACTTCAGGCATGCACATCTCTCTACAAATGTGCACACACAAGATTATGTGAATTAATGTAAGAAAGGCAATAAACATAAGGCATATCTTAAGAAACAAAATAATTAAGATTGTTTTCAATAAAATTCAAAAATCTAAGTTTAAGATGATTCAAAATGTCGCAAAATTTGATTTTTAAGAGGTATCCTGGCTAATGTAAAAAGCATTTAAAGAAATTTAAAAGGCAAATTTCAAAAGATTTGTTCATCTGCAAAAATGGTGAAGAAAAAAGGGAAAAAAAAAAAAAAATTGGGGGGCCCCGCCCAAAAAACCTAAAATATCTATTGCCTGGGCGTGGTTCACACGCCTTTAATCCTAGCACTGGGAGGCAGAGGCAGGCAGATCTTTGAGAGTCAAGGCCGGCCTGTTCTACAAGGAGTTCCCAGGCAGCTGGAGTACTAGGGAGATTACCTCTGTATCGTCATATAAAGTACCTTAAATTTCTTAAACCATCAGTATCATAATAAATGAGAAGGGCATCTGAGGACACTAAGCTCTCAAGACTGTGTAAATGAAAGTCTGACTACGGCTGGCTGCAAAGTGGCGATCCAGTGTCCTGACGCGAGGCAATAGATGTACAGGCCTCTGAACGCTATGCCCTGTTTTATGAACTCTGTAGCACCAATAAATAGGCCTGATTGTGCTAGAATCTCATTTCTAGGATAAGCTGGAGCGATTCTGTATTCTACCCTATCCTGGATTGTTCAATGGAATACCAATGGGTATTTCTATTAGTTATAATCTCTCTTACTATGTATGGACTGATTGTACATAAGTGTATTGTTCTGGTATGCGCTTAGTTATTGGTAAATAGATATGTCTGTTACGTTGTTGCATTAAGGTATACTTGGAGGGGCTGAGTATTTATGAAGATGAATCCCTTGATGGGCGTACTCAGGTAGCTGGTCTTCGCATGGCGTACGTGGGTGTCTTCGGTGACACCAGGAATTGATTGGGAAGGTCTGGTGTCGCAGTACCATATACGGCCTCAGAAGACAATAATAGAAATAAAATGTGCTTCGTGTAAGTGCCAATATGTATTCAATCGTTTGTTACAGCATCCTTGTCAGCACTAAAATGACCATAATCCTCAGTGAAAATTTTGGACGCCCTATAGTAGAAAAGTAATATCTTTACACAATGTTTTAATCACCGCATTTCATGGCCTCCATGGCACTAGATATACTCTTGTATAATATACTCCATAAAATTGTTATGGAACTATATTTGTACAATATATAGTCATGACTTGAAAAACCGCTTCAGATAAAGCTTAGATAATGGGGAAGTTTTTTAAGTTGGGAAACAATACGTTGAAGAATTATTATTTGTTTCCTTTTGATATGCTTGATGTTTATTGGGCGCTTTTTTTCTGACTCGTGGTGTATTCCATATGTCTTTGATGAAGAATGTTGGATTGTGAGTGCTCTAACTATATATGGTAGACTGAGAGTATACCGTCTATCAGTCTATTAGGAGTCCATCGATAATTAGAGATTCATAATCTTAAGTTGGAACGGCCAGAAAATCTGCAATGTCAGATATGAGAACTACTGTAGTCTATTATCTAAATACACGGTACGGATGGTGCACAGTTTTGTAGCTCTGGAGAAAGCAGAGGTCCCTTGCTCTACTCCATGCCCACACCTAACCCTGGGTTCAATCTTACCATCATGCACACACACAAAACCTGGGAAAATGCCCTAGAAAATATGTCTTATGTAAATGGATGAGAAACTTGCTTATCCAAAATTAGTGGAAAGTTCTCCCCCCAAATATTGATAAAATTATCAACATAGAATTCTTAACCTTCTCTATAAAATGTACATATGTGTATATATAACATGTACACATGTAACATACATATACAGGCAAACACTCAACATGGAAAATGTTAGCATAAGTTGTATTAAAGAAACAGGCTCCTTGTTTAAAAAAACTTAACATTAAAGAAAAATAGCAAAAACTTAGAGATACACCGAAGAAATAAGCGTGTAACTTCAAAAGGTAAACACACCAATGTCTCATAAGCATATTTTAAGATTTCTTTCTTACTGCTCAGAAGTGCCAAAGAAACCAGGTATCATTCATACAACTGTGAAACTGGGGAGAAAGAGGATTCCCTTTCAAGTTTGTGTTGTGTGCTGTTAATGTAGATTGCTAGAATTTTAAAAAAGTGGTAAAATGTATTAAGAAGCCTAAACAGTCTTAAAAATATCCTCAGCCAGGTGTGGTGGCAAAACATCTTTATTAGCAACACCCAGGAGGCAAAGACAGGTGATCTACATAGTGAGTTCCAGGCCATACTGCCTAATGAGAGACCTTGCCTCAACAAAAACCAAAACACACTAAAAATATTTATCTCTTGACCTTACTAATCCTTTTAGTAGTATTGCCCTTGTGCTCTTGAAGATTGGGACACTGCAGCCTTGTTCAGTTTTTCTTCTCACTGTTGGCACCAGGCCTGGCTCTTAACAAGGATGCCCCTTCTCTCTTCCCTTTGTAGAAATCTTGACCAGTTTTAAGCCAAACATATTAGAAACAATATTAAGACAGCGTTAGTTCTGTCCCTGCCTTCTCCCTCCCTTCTCCATTAGGCTATTCTCTGGATTTGGATTTATTGGGAATATAGAGACTTTTTTTCTGTTACTCAGTAAAAAAAAAAAAAAAAAAAAAAAAAAAAAAAAAAAAAAAAAAAAAAAAAAAAAAAAAAAAAAAAAAAAAAAAAAAAAAATAAATTTAAGATTATATATGATTTTCTGTGTTTCAGTGTCATGGTTCTTATATATTTTACCATTTTTGATATAATAAATTAGTTTGTGTTTCAGATTTTAAAAAAGAAGTCAACAAAAAATCTAGGGCGTGGTGGCGCACGACCTTTTAGCCTTAGCACTGGGGAGGCAGAGCAAGGAGTATCTTTCTGGTTCAAAGCCAGCCTGGTCTTACACAGAGCAAAGTTCCAGGCCCAAGCCTGGGGCTACAGAGAGACCTGGTCTCGGAAAAAGACAAAAAAAAAAAAAAAAAAAATGTCACATAGATATAATTGTATTTAAATTTTAGAGAAAGGGCTGGAGAGATGCTAGCAGTTAAGAGCAACTGGCTGGCTCTTTCAGAGGACCTGAATTTGGTTCCCAAGCCACCCCACATGGCAGCTTTACAACCACAAATAAACTCCAGTTCCAAGGATCCAAAGCCCCCTTCTGACCTCCTTGGGCACTGCACAAATACAGGAACACTTACATACACGCAGGCAACACACTCCATACACAAAAAATAAAAATATAAATAAAATATTTTAAAATGTAGAGAAAATGCATCAAAATAAAGGAGTCCTTGTCTAAGATCTTGTATGAGAAAATTTTTGTCTATAGCTATTAGAACAACCCAACACTAGATATATTAAAATTTTCTTACAGTCTGTCCTTCTTTAGAGTACAAAACCAGTGTCCTGGAATGATCTAAGTCTTGTTAGCTTTCTTCTAATATTTTACCTGCCTGTCATCCTCAAGGAAATAAAATGACAGGAGAGCAAAATAAAGTCAACATAAAGGAAAAAATCATATCAGAAAAGTATCTGTAAAAAAAACCAAAATCCAGCCAAGCATGGGGTTCGCGCCTTTAATCCTACCACTGGAGGCAGAGGCAGGTAGCATCTTGTGAGTTCAAGGCTCAAGTCTGGTCTACAAGTAGTTTCCAGGACAGCTGGGGCTATAGGGAGGACCCTATCTTTCAAAAAAGACCGAAAAAAAAAAAAAAAAATCCAAGACACACGGAATAAATTATCACTTATTATTTTAAAAAAAAACCCTTATTTCTCCCTAATTTTTCAGCTTTCGACACTTCTTTTTAAATTTGAGATTATGTTGGCTTCAGGTTGGGCTAGAAGTTGCCCTCAAAGATAGATCTTTGTCTACTTGCTGTGGTTAAAAAACAAAAAGTGCAAGCATGGTGAACATACACCTTTGATCCCAGCACTCGCAAGTGGCAGATGCAGGCGATATCGTGAAGTTCAAGGCCAGCCTGATCTACAAAGCCAGTTCCAGGCCAGCCAGAACTACAGAGAGACCTTGTCTCAAACCCAAAAAAATAAAAATATTAAAAAAAATTAAATCTGTGTAGAGAGAATTCACTAAACTTTTTTTTTTCAGGTGTTGTCTACATTTTCTTTCAGTCCGTATACACAGTAGCATATGTAGGAATAAAACAAAATGTATTCTTTACTTCATGGAAGCCTCACTCTTTTTCTGTTTTGCAAGCATTTTAGGTTGGAGATTTCCCACTTTCTAGACAATTCTTTTTTCTTGTTTGTTCCTTTTATTTATATTTCAGTAGAGTCCAAATTCCCTTTTTAGAGGTTCTTTAATGTATAGAAACTTTGTGAGTTCAAGGCCAGCCTGGGCTACAGAAAGAGTTCCAGGACAGCTGGGGCTACAGGGAAACCCTGTCTTTAAAACGCTAAAAAAAAAAAAAAAAAAAAAAGAGTTGGATTGAGGGGCTGGAGAGATGGCTCAGCAGATAAGAGCACTGACTGCTCTTGCAGAGGACCCAGGTTCAATTCCCAGCACCCACATGGTGGCTAAGAACCATCTATAGTTCCAGGCGTGGTGGTGCATGCCTTTAATCCCAGCACCCGGGAAGCAGGGGCAGGCAGATTTCTGTGAGTTCAAGGCCAGCCTGGTCTACAGAGCGAGTTCCAGGCCAGCTTGACTAAAGGGAGATGCTGTCTCAAAAGACAAGAGAGAGAGAGAGAGAGAGAGAGAGAGAGAGAGAGAGAGAGAGAGAGAGAGAGAGATTGGATTGAAGTTATCAGAAGTGGTATTGCCTGAGATCTGTTTCCATTGTTTTTTGTCATTCATCATAAAAGAAACTAATTTGTTTTCTCATGTTCCCAAAACTATTTATTCCAACCTGGCATATTGTATAAATGGGCTTATTTTGCCCTTGTGTGTATGCAATTAATTCTGTCTGTATTTTACCAACATTAGATTGTCAGTTACTTAAAAGAATCTTTTCTCCCCTCTTCTCTCTCACTAACCTACAAGTCATAGTAGCATAAAACACTCAGTTTCCTATCATACTGTTTCTATTCCTACTTCTTCATATCTGGTTCTCCATATCCATATGCAAGTTCTTGAAGCCAGAGGACTTCATCTTTTTAAAAATAGTATCAACCAAGTTCAGCTTAATTATTACATTTAGTACAAGATAAGATCAAGCACATCCAGGGTAGTTTGGTCATACAGTGTAAGAATGTGGGGAAAATTAAATCCAAGGGGCTGAGGAGATGACTCATTTGTTAAAGTGCCTGCCACGGAAATATGGAGACATGAGTTAAGATCCCCAGGACCCATATAAAAAAAGCTAGACATAGTAACAGGCACTTGGAATCCCAGCAATGGGGATGCAAGACAGACAGGAGAACTGGAATTCACTAACCAGTCAGTGAACTGTAAGTTCAGTGAGCAACATCCATCTCAACAAAATGGTGAGCAGTAGAGGAAGGCTCCCAACTCCAACCTTTGTCCTCTAACTTGCATGCAAGCAGGCACACAACTATATACAGAAACCAGTATATATAACACACAAATGCACACACAGTGCTATAAAATGGTGATAAATATATTGTAGTTGGAACTATCTTCAAATGTATTATTTACTGAAAGCATGTTTTAATTTTTTAAATAATAGGGAATCCAGAGAATATAATCATACAGTATTTACATATGTTCATAGGGCATGATGATACACTCAGGATGTAGAGGCATAACAAGCAGGAGTTCAAGACCAGCTTCAGCCACTTAGCTATTTGAAGCCTGAATTATATGAGACACTGGTTCAAAAATTAAAAAATAAAATTTGTGTGTGTGTATCATAAGGAGGACAAAATTGATTTAAGTAGTATAGTCATTTCCAGTTATTTGCAAAGGTTTTAAAAATATGTTTGAAAGCATAGATCCTTCCTGACATTCAGAAAGTGGATAAGAACAAGTTAAATTTTGTTGTTCTGACAGTATTTGGAAGGCTGGCTTGGCTGGAGCACCACCTGTAGTCATCTCTATGTGTAGGTGGAGAGCAGTCTGGGATGAGTCGAGCATTCTGGTGGGGGCACTAAATCGAGAGTGGTAGTGTTTCCTAAGAAAATAAGTCACAGGGGAAGGTTCAGCATTTCCATACTTCATGACCAGAGACAGATTTTAGATTTAAGAAACATAAAGAAACACAGTATCAGTCTTGGAAAGCACATGAAATGATGAAATGTTCCTGCCCAGATTAACTGTGAGATGAGGTGGTATAATGGAAGAGGAGCTAAATGCATTAGCAAACAATGCTATGAAGAATGGCTGGACATTAGGAATGGTAGGAAACAGGAAAGAAAGCCGAGGAATGGTAGACAGTGTCAGAGGCCTAAACAGTCTGGCAAATTCATTCAGTTCATTTAGTGTTATTATGGAGACAAACTTGATTATGGTTGTCTTTGAAATAACTGATCTTTTAATGAAGTTTAAGGGAGTTCCTGAATTAGAGTGAGAGCTTTTGTTAGTTTGCTGGGGTTTTGGTTTAGTTTGGTTTGGTTTTTTGTGTGTACTAAAGTAGAGGGGTCTTTGAAAAGAATTTAAGAGTAGAATTTGCAAGAGCTTTAAGAACCTCTGCATGCAAACTTAAGCAGGTATTAATCTTGAACAGAAGTCTCTTCCTCTGACAGTACAAAGAAAGAATGGAGAGTAGATACAGGAAATACCCATTTCATAGGCTTGGAAGTAGAGAATTCAGGGCAGTGAAGATTCCCCATGAAATAGAGCAGTAGACTAAGAGAGAAAGGAAGCAAAGGTTTCAAGAAAACCAGGAGCCCTTGAGGGGGGCTTAATTAGATCTTAATTTTTAACTTCACATGGAAAAAATATCAGTAATCTTTGAACTACAAGTCCTTGATATCTATTAAGAGACTCAAAAAATCTTGATTAAATATTACAAAATAAAGCTTCATTGTGGTGTCTTCATATATAATTTCTGATTTTAGTAATATAATGAATTGGTTTGAGAGTAAGGGGTTTTTTTGGCACTTAACTATTGTAAAAAATTATCTTTAACATTAGGTTCCTCACTAGCATCTCTCACCTGTCTGAGCTAGCTTTTTTTTTTTCAGTAAGTTATTTTTTTAATTTTCATTTTTTATTGATGCTTTTGTGTATTTCATACATCATTTTCCAATTCAGTTCAGGCATATTTCCCTTTCCCTTCCCCCACCCCATCCCACCCCATCCCAGATCATGCATTCTGCCATAACTGTCCTGCCTCTTTCTCTCAGTTTTTTTTTTCATTTTTTAACAATAAGTGATAATTTATGAGTACAAGCATCCTTCATGTAAAACCAATTTGCAAGCAGTTGTGCCCAAATCCACACAGCCCATGGGTCCCACTATCCAGCGGGGGGGGGGGGTATATGTTCAATCAGGTTGATCAAATGAGTGTCCAGACTATATTGCTGTAGTTTCACCATTCACTCTAATCGCAGCCCTTACATTTTACCACACCTCCTCTTCCGCAGATTGTTCCCTGAGCTAGCTTTTCAAGAGAACATGTGAGACCTGGAGATCAAGCTTCCATTTTTCCTTAAGATACTTTAGCCTACTTATTTATTAGACTTTATTAACCTACAAATCATAACAACATAACCATTCTTAGAATTTATGTTTTGAGAGATGTAAAGAGTACTTTTCTTCAGATACTCTGAGTTTCAAAGCAATGAAGCTTTTGCTCAGCTTTCTGTTTAACTTGCTCTTCAAAACTGGGATTGGATTTTTTATAACAAATCCAAAAACATTTCCATTTATTGCTGGGTTATTTTTACAGTCCATAACTGTCTTCATATTAAGGTATTCTCTGAATTATTGTTTAGATTTGTGGAAAAGTTTGACAGCTGTCAGGGAAAAATAAGAATTTGTTAAATTTTAATAAGACCAGATCAGTGTCTTTTCTGTTATGTTTTAAAATCTATTTTTGAGGCATGTTCAAAGCTTGGAAAATCCATAAAGTTCTAGCGCTAGTAAAAGTAACATATTAATCCTAACCTTTAATCCTAGCACTTGGGAGGCAGAGGCAGGCAGATCTTTGTGAGTTCAAAGCAGGCCTGGTCTACAGAGTGAGTTCCAGAACAGCTGGGGCTACAGGTAGACCCTGTCTCGAAAAGACCCCCCCCCAAAAAAAATGTAGCATATAGTCTAAAATCAGCTGAAATAATTAAATTTGTAAATAAGCATGGAAATAAATGTTATGTCTCTCAGAGTCTTTACATTTTTAATTACTAATAGAGAAACTAAATAATAAAGTATTTAGTTTTTCCCATTCAGTTTTATATTTGGGGCAGTAAGATTTTTAACATTAAAATTAACTCCTAGAAAATTAGTTCTGCATATTTTGCATAAAGCTATTGATAAGCTAAAAGAATAGCTAAACAGCTGTGACTAATTTGACCAAAGTTCTAGGTAATTTTTTTTTCTTTTTACCTATTAGGAGTTTCATTCACGTTTTGTGCTTTTAGTTTTCTCCACTGTAGAGGTATTAAACTGACTTCGGCTGACTGTGGTTTTTGCATGAAGCAAGCATAAAAAGAGTTGTGAAAAGAGTGTAGATTGGTATAGGGTAGACTATCTTAGCCAACCTTTCTGTTGTTGTAAAGTTATTAAGCAATTCTTTTCCACAGCATATATTTCAAAAATAGATGTTGCTTCACTCTATTTAATGGTTATTATTATTATTATTATTATTCCTCCAAATGAAATTCTAAACACGTGTAAGCTCACTTAGAAAATGTTTTGACTTTAATTTCACATCACCACTAATAGTAATTGACAATTATCCCAAATGGTGATAATTGAATTATCTGCTCTAAAATGTTGCTACTACTCATTTTAAGACCATTTGAATAGTATTCAGAAAAAAAATGGCAAGAAAGATCCAAATTATAAAAAAATGCTTAGAAAAATATGTAAGTCTAGTGCTTTTTTCTGAACATAGTTTATTTGAAAAGAGTGGCAAGTCTATCCTTGAGCAGAGACATTTAAATATCTTTCCTAGTTTTACCCCAGAGAAAGCCCTAAAGAGGAAGGTTATGAAAGACATATGTCTATCCACAACCATAATGTAGGTATAGACAAAGAATCATATAATCATATCCCTAGCATACACCTTTTCTTTTGCACCAGACTTTAAAATACATTGTTTGACATGTTTGAAAACAATTTATGAATGTACCCAAGTAAAACAGACAAATGGCTGTAACAAGAAATGAATTAAGTGACAAATATATCTTCCAAAGCATAGTACTTCCATTTAAAAGCATAGAACTCTAAAGAAATGACTGGTCATTATTCTACATTTGGTTTGCCTGATGATCTTAACTCATAATATTTATGCAGCACACCATTTATGTTATACTTTATGATTTATCTTCACAAATAAAAGTATTTCATTTTTTATAGTATTCAAGATTGAACCCAGGCTTTGTGCTTGTTAGGCAAGTGCCCTGCCACTGAACCATACCCAGTCCTGTTTATTTCTTATTTATTACGTTATATAGTAGTTCACATGTAAATAGAATTTTTAATTCCACATTATCTTAACTGGCACATTTCCACTAAAGCACAGATACAATTTTTATTGAGATTTCTGTTTAAAGATGAATGATGAAGCTCAAAGATACCAAATTATTTCATTGTTATAATTTGGTAATGATATATCCTGAGAAGTTTTTGAGCTTAGTAATATGTTAATACTAACTTGGTTTTAACCCCTTCTAACTATTTTTGAGGAATATTTTTGCCTGGGGATATTGCTTAGGGTTATAGCACTTATGTAGCATATGTGAAGTCCTGATTTGATTCCCATAATCATGTACGTGAAGAGTTTTGTTTCTGTTTTGTTTTGGTTTTTTTGTTTTATGATGACATAATTATAGGTACATTAGAACTACATTACTGGGGCTGGAGAGATAGCCTAGCGGTTAAGAGCACCGACGCTCTTGCAGAGGACCCGGGTTCGATCCCCAGCACCCACATGGCGGCTGAGAACCGTCTGTAACTCCAATTCCAGGAGAACTCCAGTTCCAGGGGAATCCGAGACCCTCTTCTGACCTCCGCGGCATTGCACGACACGGGTGCAATCGACCAGACAACCATGAGCAATGCAGACAGTACATTCATCGACACTGATCTACAAAATATAATAAATAAAAAAAACTTAAAAAAATATGAAACAAAAAAGAAAAGAACTACATTACTTGCGGTACATATTCTTTAATATGACTTTTTCCAAATCTGGTACAACTCTTTGCTCCAAGAAAAAAAGATAATCTAAGCTACAGTATTATTGTTTAAAAAAATAAACATTTACAAACTTGAAGATAATGAGTCAGATAAAGGCACATAGCTACAGCTCAGTACTGAAAAGTACATCATTTTAAACATTAATGCAGAAGTTCTCAAGGTGGTTTTGATTATTTAAATCAAAACAAAAAGATTTTAATGTACAAATATATTCATTAGTGTGAGTTATCTTTTCATTTTAATCAACAGATTATGTATTTAAAGTGAATTTTAAAATTCTGCTTCCTCAATTTTTTGGGCATATGATTCTTGTAAAAAGAAATTAATGGAAAAAAAGAAATTAATGAGGCTGGAGAGATGGCTCAACAGTTGAGAGCACTGGCTGCTCTTGCAGAAGATCCAGGTTCGATTCCCATCACCCACATGGCAGCTAACAACTGTCCGTAACTCCAGTTCCAGGGAATCTGATGCCCTCTTCTGACCTCTGTGGGTACCACACAATGCAAGTGCACTTACATACATGGAGCCAATGCATTCATACACATAAAAATATTTTTAAAAAGAAAAAGGAATAAATGATTTATTCAAGCCTAGGTTTTCTTGAAATTAATTTTATTTTATAAGACTAATTTACTGGAGCTGGAGAGATGGCTCAGCGGTTAAGAGCGCTGACTGCCCTTGCAGAGGACCCAGGTTCGATTCCCAGCACCCACATGGTGGCTAAAAACCGTCTTTAACTCCAGTTCCAGGGGAATCTGACACCCTCTTCTGACCTCTGCAGCATTGCACAACACGAGTGCACCAACCTACATGTAGACAGTACACTCATACACATAAAAAAATAATAAATTTTAAAAAGATTAATTTACTAATAAACATTTTAAAATCTTTTAGTGAACTAATTTTTAAAAACTATACTTGTTATACATTTCTTGAAACCATTGAACTCAGGCAGTAGATTTTATGTTATAGAATATTGTATTACATACAGGAATTTTCCCTGCTTATTTTTAAACATGTCGTGGAAACTTTCACATGGCAAGCTAGGTTATAGCATGATACATAGAAATGTGAGTACTACAGGTATTTTCTGTTGAGTCTTTAAAAAAGAGAGTATCTGCTGTTTTTCTAAACTGTGGGTAGGTAACATTTAAACTCTTAATGTTTGTCTTTGTAATAACTTAAGATCACTGTGTTTTATTATTGCATAATATCAATTTCAAGATAATTAGGAAGATTAGTTTACTTTCATAACCATTGTATTCTCTCCTTAGTAAAAGCTCTTCTGACTTACAAACTCTAAAAACTAACCATATGAGCCATTACCATTCCCCCTAACCTGCTGTGTGTCCTGGTTTGGCTAGTAAGCATATTTATTCATTTTTGCACCAGTTAACCCAGGAAATTACAGGGTAGTTTCTGATTTGCCTTTTCTATTGCAGGTCAACAAAAATCTCTCAATGACTCCCCCACCACCGCCCTCTACACAGCAATCAAAAGGGAGACAGCCAAGTGTGCTGACTGCTGATGACATCATATATCAGTTTGGTTTCCCACACACTGGTGAGCACCTTTGTGGCTTTGAGTGTTCTTTTAAGTGTTCGATGCCATTTTCATATTTAATACATTTATTTCTCTTCTGAAACAAAACTCATAGCATTCTAATGGTCAGTTTACACTTGATGAAGTCTATTTTAGCATCTCTTTTTATTTTTTCCTTAAAAAAAAAATCACAGAAATTATTTTAAAGTTCAGATTTGGTAAGTTCAGCTTCTTTGAACTTACATTATATTAATCAGATGATAATTTAAAACTTGAAAAACAGGAGCTTTAAACATGTGTAATATTAAATCTTCAGTGAATTTTTCAATTTATTAAAGAAGCCATAGCATATGGAAATTTTCATTTTAAAGAAAACAAAAGCAACATGCATTTTTGGCAGAAATAGGTTACAGCCTGCAGTAATGACATAGCTCTTCAAGCTAGCAAATTAACAAAATATGCAATAGAAATGAATTATGCAGTTGCAAAGTTTAGACTGTTTCAAAGAGCTTGAACAAGGTTTTCAAATAATATCAAAGGAAAAGTGAAAATGATCATTTTTGTATTGAACTATGACTTGTTTGTCTATTAACTAAATATTTTTAGCTGTGTTTTTGACAGTATTCTACAAACTACCAAATTGCTTTAAGGTAACTGAGAACTGAAAATCACAAAAGACTTATTTTTTTTATGAAAAGACTATAAAAAACTGAGCTTGATTTACTTAAAAAGTTGGGAACATTATCACTTGTCTACCATTAAAATATTTGGAATTTATCTATGCAAGTTATTTTGATCCCTGTATAAATTATTTGCCTTAATGAGAAAATACTTGGATTCAGAAATCTTAGGTATAGTCCTGGTTATATCTTTTATTATATCTATAAATCTTAGTATTTTTATTTCAGAATTGAAAATGGTGTTTTGTTGCTATTATAATTGTTGAAGTTGACATGGCATAAGACGAAAAGACTTTGTAAGCATAGGGTATCTTATGAATATAACATTTGCGTCATAGACCTGGTCATATATGCAAACTAGGTTTAGAAATACTTGGAGCTCTGATTTTGGGTCACTGTAATAAAGTAAGCTGTCTTACACTTTAGGAACTTTAAATTCCTCAATGTTCTCCATATCCACCAAAAGCTAGAGGAATCGGGCTGTCTAGTGTTATTTATAAAAGCTGTAATGTATACTATACTACCCTTCACACTTTCATTTTCTATACTCCAAAGAAAGAATTTGGCTTGCTTTTAGACTTTGTTTCTCTAAGAAATAAAAAGGATGAAACCCCTCTTTATCCATCACTTCTTAACCATCTTTTTGCTGACATCAAAATTTTTCTGGGAAAAAACCTTTTATATTTTTTAATTAATTCTTAGAAGGTTAATGTCTAGTTGTATTAAATATTATTTAAGATTAAGTAATTTTCATATCTGTCAGTCAATAAGGTATAGATAATAAATATAAAATGCTTTCATATTCTTTGAAGGGAAAGAGTGAAAAAGATAGAAGTGGGAAGAGTGATTGCCACTGAAACAAATAAAAACCTACCATGCATGAGTAAACAGCTGGCTCTGATAAGGAGAACCTCACAAACTTCACATGAGAGCAGTTCCATTTACCTTAAATTTCATAGCCCTGGCAGCCATGAGTTTGTATGTCTGTGTCCTGGATATCTCTTTGTGTGCATACACTCAGAGACTCTTACCAGTGACCCATATGACATAAGAGTCATGCATTCACCTGATTTATTTTGGTCATTAATATGCCTGGCCTCATTTTAAGTTATAACTTTCCTAAAAAGTTTTTTTTATTATATCACTATCCAGAAAAATTAAATCATGAAAATGTGTGATCACTTGCAAATTGACTGCTAATCCATTTTATTCATCATCATTCTTTGTGAAAGAAATCTTGTACGCAGAGTTAGGTACATTGGTTTCTAGATCTAGCCCATTTACAAATGTCTAGAATCTTGAGCAATTTCTGAGCTTCAGTTTTCTCAACCGTACACGTAAATGAGGCAACTAGTTTCTGTTTTTAAATTTTCTGAAATTATGTTTAAAGTCCAAATATATTTTAAGTGGATAAACAGTGTTCTTAATTTTACAAATCTGTTAGAATATAAAATTTAGGAATACAAAAATAATATATACAGAGTATTTAAAAATAGAAATCTTGGGGACTGGAGAAATGACTCAGCAACTGGCTTAAGAATATATACTCCTCTTGCATGGAATAAGTTCGGTTCCAGCATCCATGTCAGACAACTTACAATTAACTGTAACTTTAGTTCCAGAGGACCCAGTGCCGCCTTCTGGACTCCATGAGCACCTGTACTCATACGTACACATACCTATACATAGACACACATACATATACACATAATTAAAAATAAACCTTGGGGCTGGAGAGATGGCCTAGCGGGTAAGAGCACCGACGCTCTTGCAGAGGACCCGGGTTCGATCCCCAGCACCCACATGGCGGCTAAGAACCGTCTGTAACTCCAATTCCAGGAGAACTCCAGTTCCAGGGGAATCCGAGACCCTCTTCTGACCTCCGCGGCATTGCACGACACGGGTGCACAGACCTGCATGCAGACAGTACATTCATACACATACAAAAATAAATAATAAAAAATAAAAATAAATAAAAAAAATAAAAATAAACCTTAACTATATAATAAAAGTAAAAATCTTAACTGAAAACCTTGCTGAAATATGCTAACCTTGTGGTGTTTTGTATAGGGAAACACTGTTGTGCAGAGCTCTTAATGCATGAAACCACTAGCACTCATGTAAGGAGATTCTTCATATAGAGATAGTGTATAAATGGATTTACATGCTGAAAGTCCGGAGTCTGAAGTAGGTGTATGTTATGCTGTAGCTTCTTATAACCTTGTTTGTTCAAAATAAGTCTTGGTAATTGCGACTGCTAGAAAAGTAAGCATTTCTTTCTTCAATAATTTATAATCTGCAGAGTTTGTAAAATACTGCTTTATTCTAAAATCATTTTAAGTTTCCTTGATGATTACTTCATTTTAGTCTTTCTTTAGGACATCAAGTAAGTACTACAGGTACTCTGCCTTCAAGAAATGTATGCTCAGATTGGGGAAACAAAGGATTCCATAGCAAATTAAGCCAGTGTGGAAAATTCTGAAATCACAGGATAAAATATTTCTCACAGGAATAAATAGGATGGCTTCCCAGACTACACATCCAAAAAGAACCCTGGTTCCTTGTCTCCATTTCTCCTGCCACACACGAAGCTTTCTTACTTCCAGCATTCCACACCACACTTACCCAGCTGCTTATAGTAATGGTAAATTGTCTTCAGTCTATGCTATACTGAGTAACTCGGTTTTAATTCTCTATATACAATAGAATTACCCAAGGTATGACTATGAAAAGTATGTCACATGTTATGAAATAAATACATTTTGAAAAATATTGCTGGGATCTATGTGAGAGATTTTCTAAAGAGGGAAAACGCTCATTAAATACTTGACTAATGGAATAATAAATCAGCTAACCTTTTTTAAATTAAAATATATCTTTAGTCAGGAATTTTTATAAGAATGAAATTCAAATTTTAACATTTAGGTAAATGTTAATGCTTTATGACATAGTATGTTCTATATCTCAAAATTGTTTCTATACTTTTTTAACATAATGAAGAAAATCTACCAAAAACTGTCAGCTCGTGTTTACATAAACATTTAGAGTATTTTTATGTGTATCTTCCTTTACAACAAGACTCTATGAAAAGAGGGTAAACATGAAATTCATATTGAGTAAACTCATCTGAAAGCTTCCAAGATCTAAAACTTTTATCATTTAATCAGTTCACAGCCTAAGGAGCAGAGAAACTGGCTTGCCCTAGGTCATGTAGCCAGTGGCAGTCATGCTAACTCAGTGCTCATTCTCACCATATCAAACTGCCTGTGTCTATGCAGGGCAAAAGTTTGGGAGGTGAAGTGGTCTCCTTGTTCAAGAGTCTTGTGCAGGCAATGCCTCTAGATATTTCTTTGTTGGTGGCTCAGGGCCCCTTTACTTTGCCAGGTTTCTTCTGTGAAGTAATAGCTTGAATAGCACTGTTTAGGAAAGTACGGTTTTTGAAACTGAGTTGTCAAGATAAATTAATCCCTGATTATTAATGAACTTAAGCTTTCTTTAACCATTATGTAGAATTGTGTTTACCATTTATTAGTTATTTTTAAAGGCTTGATTCTAGTATAATTGTGATATTTAATCTATAGTCAAATCAACCAAATTCCTGCAGAGAAATTTTATTATATGATGTTTTGTCTAAATCTGGGTCCCATTCAATTCAATAAGTCTTTACTATAAACCTGACTTTGAGATATAACACAAGACATAGTACCATATGCCTGTAGTTCACCATACTCAAGAGGCTAAGGCATGAGGTACACCTGAACACATAAGTTCAAGACCAGGCTGGCCTACACAGCAAGAAACTATTTCAAAAACATGGGTTAAAGTAAGAAAATCCAATTAGCACTTCTTTAATTTCCTTTTCTTGCCTTATTGCCCTAGCAAGTGTTTCAAGCACTATATTGAAGAGGAGTGGTGACAGGGGGCAGCCTTGCCAAGTTCCTACCTTTAAAGGGAATGTTTCTGTCGTTTCCTTGTTTAGGATGATTATTGGCTGTGGGTTTCTTGTATATGGCTTTGATTACATTGAGGAATGATCCCTCCAATCCAATTCCCTCTAGGACTTTAAGCATGAAGGGATGCTGGATTTTGTCAAAGGCTTTTTCAGCATCAATTGAGATGATGGTGTGGTTTTTGTCTTTGATTCCATTTATGTGTTTGATGATGTTTATTGATTTTCGTATGTTGAACCATCCCTGCATCTCTGGTATGAATCCAACTTGGTCATGATGGATGATCTTCTTGATGTGGGTCTGTATGCGATTTGCCAGTATTCTGTTTAGAATTTTGGCATCTGTGTTCATGAGGGAGATGGGTCTATAATTCTCCTTTTTGGTAGCGTATTCTTTGCCTGGGTTTGGTATAGAGTGCTGGGCCTATCATAGAGGAATTTGGGATGAATTCCCTCTGTATTGTATCTTCTAAACAATGTCAGAATAATGGTTGTAGAGTCGTTTTTGAAAGGTTTTATAGTGACTGCTGTGAAACCATTGGCCTGGGCTTTTTTATTAGTGGAGGTATTCTTCTTACTTTTCATTATCTATATATTGTGGGTCTGTTTTAAGCTGTCAATCTCTTCTTGGTTAAGTTTTTTGTTCCCAGTAGATTTCAACATTTCTGCTAGGTTTTCAAATTGGTAGAGTATAGGTTTGAAATATTCCCATATGATTTTCTGGGATCGTTTTCATTGTCATATTGGGTGAGATTCCCCTTTTCACAAAATACTCAGTCTCTACAAAAGACAAAAGTTGTAAAACCTTAAAGAAAGAAAGTTAAAGAAGACATCAGAAGATGGAAAAACCTCCCATGCTCATGGATTGGGAAAATTAACGATTGTAAAAAATGTACATTCTACCCAAATTCTTGTTCAGATTTAAACACAATCCAATTAAAATCCCCAAGAGTGTCTTCACAGGCTGGAAAAAAAAGTCCTTAATGTCATATAGAAAAACAAAAGAGCTCCGAGAGCCAAAACACCCTGAGTGAAAAGAGCCAATACAGGGGGGATCTCTATAACATACTTCAAACTGTGGCTACAGGGCCTATACTCATAAAAGCAGCCTGGTAAACTAACGCGAGGCACAAAACAGACCTGCTGACCAATGAAACAAACTGAATATCCAAATCTGAGCACGTACATTTTCAGCCAGCTCATATTTGACAGGAGGACAAGAAGGCACAATGGAGAAAAGGACAGCATCTTTCAGCAAGTAGCGTTGACAAAACTGGATCCCACTTTTAGAATAATGAAAGTACATACCTCTCACCCTGTTACAAAAGTCAACTCCAATGTATTAAGGACCTCAACGTGAAAACCCCAAGCTGTTCTGAAGGTAAAGTAAAAAGTGGGCAACAACCCTACAAGACATGGGCGTTAGAAAAGACTTCCTAAATCAACTGCGCACCTGCGCAAGGAAGTAGGGCACATTGACCACTAGGACTTCATTAAACGCAAAAGCTTCTGTACTCAAAAGAAACAATCAGCAACTGACGGAAAACCCACGAGTGGGAGGAAACCTTCATCACCACAGAGACTCTGACACAAGCATTGATTTCCAGAATATAAAAACGACTCAAAAAACAAAGAAAAAAGGAAATCATAGACCCACTCAATAGATGGAGAAAGAGCTGAACAAAGAATTCACAAGTTGAGAATTAAAAGGATGGCTTGAGAATCATCTTAAGAAAAAGTGTTTCAACATCACTATCCATTAAGGAAATGCAAATCAAAACCACTTCTAAGATTCATCTTACTCCAATAACGGCTAAGATACAAGACAACAAATGATAACCAAAGTGCTGGAACATGTTGTGGGGAAGAGGAAACACTCATCCACTGCTGGTGGAATTTAAACGTGTACAGCCAACTATGGAAAGCATGTGGAGAACCCTTGGAAGACTGGGAATGAACTTGCCACCTGAACCCAGCCAGACCTCTCCTGGGCATGTACCCTCAAGACTCATCCTAACCAGCAGAGATACATCACAGCCGTGTTTATTTTCACTCTCTTCACAATAGCAAAGGAGCTGGAACCAACCCAAAATGCCCCCCAACTGCAAGTGGATAGAGAAAATAGGGTACATCTACACAATTGAGTTCTATCAGCAGTAAAGAAAAGATGACATCATGAGCTTTGAAGGAAAATGGCTGGAGCTAAGAAGACATCATGCTGAGTGAAGTCACTCCCAGAAAAAACAAACCCAAATGATATCCCTCATCTGTGAGGCTAGTATGCCATGACCTATTTGTAAGTAAGGTCCTGTGCTGCCCCTGTGGAATTTTAGTCCAAGTGAGTTGTGAGGAGTGATGCATATCGGAAACACAACAGAAAGGACTGCATCAAAGAACGACTGAAACACTGAACTTCGGCTCAACAGTCAACTTCCCACATGGAGAATTTTGAGAAAGACTGAGAAACAGATGAAAACATGTTTGGCAAAAATGCATAAGCTCTGGTGGGATCAGGGTACTAGATTGATGAGTAAAAAACACTCTTGTAAAACAATAAATATAATATAAAAATTAAATAAGAAAGAAAAATCATCCACTCTTTGGATAGGTTATGCAAAAAATATTAAAAAGTGTTTATATTTATTGGCAATGTGAAGTTTCAATCATCTTTCAAGGTATATATTTCAACGCCTATTTACATTTATGTGTTCAGTGTATTTGGTTTTCACAGCAGTTCGCTAAATTAAATTAATTCAGAATTTAAAATATTATAAATAAAAAAGTCAAACAAAGTAAAGTGACTTTATTCATTTAATCTTCATATCTTTTTAATTATAAACTTGGAGTTTGTATAACATCTAAACTTGGAAACATGATGATTCTTGCATTTCAAAGGAAAAATACACTTTGCCAAAAATTAGGAAATAGGATGACTCAATAAACACAGCTGATGTTAAAAGGGGGGTTTCCATTCTAAGGAAAGTAGATTGAGCTTCAAAGACTTCTCAGTGTCTTTCTCAGAGTTGGCAGAGATTTTGTTAGTATTACTTATGAACTCAAACTGTTTAATGGAAAAGAGTTCCTTTGAATTCTGAGATTTCAAACTTTTCAAAATTCCAAGATTTCAGTTCAGTGGTGAGATAGGTAAAAAACTGAATTAATTGTCATAAATTAAAGATAATTTACAGAATTAACTGATTTTCTGTAATCAGCTATCTTTAAATGTACTTACAGGTATTAAAAAGAATCAGAAATTTTTTAATTGTGCATACTTTTAAATGAGAGTTTATTTTCCAAAACAGTCACTATTCAGAATTCATCATGTGTATCATGATGGGAAAAGCACTGTTCTTTGTAGTCTTATGCCAGGGGCCCGGTGTGGCGGAGGTCTTAGGGAGGTAGCTGCAGCAAAATAAACGGTAAGGTATACGGCAGGGGGGGGAGGGCCGAAACAGGGGTTTTTTTGAGACGGGGAAGAGACAGACGAGGGGGGAGAGGAAATACCAGAAAAGACAGGACCCCCCACCGGGCAGGGAAAGCGTAGCAAGTGTACGGTAGCAGGGAGAAAGGCGCTCAGGGTAAGGCAGGGATGGAAATAAAAGGATGTTAAGAGATGATTATCGGACAAGACAACATGTCAGAAGACAACTAAGGGAGAAGGAGATTTAACCGCACGGGCCACCCAAAAACACACGACAGAGGAAGGAAAGAAGAAAAGAAAAAAAAAAAAAAAAAAAAAAAAAAAAAAAATCACTAGAACTCAATGGAACTTTTGAAACGGGAGCGTGTTGGTTCTAATGCCACTTTAGGGCATCTTTTGAAAATGAGACATTACGGCCAGAAAATTTACGTAAAAATCAGGGCTACAAGCCTGGGCAATGGTGGCGGCACACCTTTAATCCCTAGCACTTGGGAGCGAGCAGAACGATCTCTTGTGAGTTCAGAGCCAGCCTGGTCTACAGAGTGAGTTCCAGGACAGCTGGGGCTACCATGAGATAACCCTACCCCTCAAATACCAAAAAAAAAAAAAAAAAAAATCAAGGCAAAAGTCAGAAGCTCTGTTGAGTATGGGTAGGAGTGAGGAAAAAATTCTATGCTCCACAGAGATCATACAGCATTGGAAAACTGAATTTGCTAGCATCTACCTATCTTCAGAATTCCTTTTACAGCCTATAGGTTTTCTTAAGAAAATTCTGTTCTATAATAGATAACAACAAAATTGGATGAAAGATACTTTATTTTTATCAGAAATATTTTGTTACATTTGTTTGCTAGTAGATAGCAGTGATGTGTAGAGGAATGAATGTCAGATTAGGAATTAACATCAATTTGTTTTTTTGTTTTGTGGTTTGTGAGCCAGGGTCGCCCTGTAGTCCAAGCTGCCTGAAACTCACTCTGTAGACCCAGGCTGCCTTGAACTCACAGAGAATCCACCTGCATCTCTGCCGATGCTAGGATTAAAGGTGTGTGCCACCACGACCCGGCTAACAACCCATTTAAATTCTATCCGTTATTATTAAGTTTCAGCAAGTCGCGGAGATTGACTTCTTCTAACTAGCTTTAGTAAGTTAAGTAGATAAAATGCTAGTGCTAGGGGTTGTTGCTACGATTCAATTTAAAACCCCCTTCCTCAGTTGGCAGTGCTGGGACAGCAGGGATTGAATACCCTAAGTACCATACCAAGGAATACCTAAATTCGCGGAGTCAGAAGCTTAGGGTAGAGTTAAGAAGGCAATTGAAATATTTAGTCATTTTCTGAATTGAGTTTTAAAAAGACTACTCCCTATTAAAAAGAAAAGGGTACTGAGCATGATGGGTACATATCTTTAACCCAGCCCAGCGCTCAGGAGGGATAGGCTGGTGGATCTTTGAATTCTAGGCTACCCTGGTCTACATAGTGAGTTCCAGGCAGCCACGGACTCCAGAGTAAGACCCGATCTAAAAAAATAAAATAAAAGAAAAATAAAGATTTTTTTTTTTTTAAATAATAATCTTTTTTTAAAAGACAATCATTAATAATATGAAAAAAATGAAAGGAAAGGGCGTTAAGGGCTAACAGAATAAGAACAGCTTGTGAAATTTTTCATATATAAAATGGAGGGTATAGTGCCTGATTTTCCTCCATTTTAAAATGGTGATTCTAGTGATTTAATGATCTAAAAGCAGTGTGAAATCCCTTATTAAAGGTTGAGCAACCAAATATAGATTATTAGTATTTTTTCTAAGTTTCTAGCATTAATTCAGTAACAGCTTCATTTAAACAGAGTTATGAACATGAAGACAAGAAAAAATTGACATCAGATAGCTGGCAAGCCAGTTTCTCATTTAAATTCTGACACTGCTGTTATCTTACTAAGTAAGGTCAAGCATTACTTCCAGAGCTAATGTTGAATAGCCATTCATTTCCTTAGCTCTAAGCAACAGTCAGCAGAAAATTCCCAAAAGGGGAACCAGATTTCATAGTTGGAGCTATTTTCCTCTCTGGATCAGACCTTCAATTGCTTGTGTTATTGTCCCATGAGCACATATTTGTCATTTTTCCGCTTTCACAAAGAACTTCATTTTGTTAGATCTTCTTCCTTGAATTTTCTGAAACTTGTACTTAATCTTTACATTAAATGTATGTTACTATTTTATTGCCTAGAATAGTTAATAGTACATTAATTATCCAGTGAATGAGGCTTAAATCTACCAATATCAAGTAATGCAATTTAATTCCACATTTAAAAAGCAACTAGTTTTTTTATAATATTGTTTAGAATCAATCCGTTTCTAACTTGTTGAAATTTAAAATATATTTTAAACAATTCCATTGTTCTAGTTTTAAAATCAAAGGCAGAGGAGAAAATAAATAATAACTATTTTATCACCGAGTGATGGCGTGCCATGCAAAGGGACATGCATTTAGCATGAATAACTCCACAAAGAAAAGTTCATCTTCGTGTTTTCAGAAGGTGAACATGATGCAAATTTTTTCTCATTTAAATCAGCAGATTTGAATGAGCTTAGATCTGCCCACTGTTTCCTAGCCATTTGTTTTCCAAAAGAAGCATTTTTTATACAATTTTTAGAGGTTTATGTGTTCCACTTGCTTTAGACGTTTCACATTGGTTCCTACATCTGTTCAAAATAGAAATTGACTCGAAACTTTACTTTTTTCACATTTCTTTGTGTGTTGATATGTTTCTGTTATTGAAGAGCGTTCTTCATTGGCCTGTCATACTATAGTATTGTCCAGCAGTAACTAACAACCAATGAAAAATAAAAGATGAACGGAAAATTTTAAACTACAGGGAATTTCAACTATGATATAATTGACTAATGAACATTGTCACAGTGTCAGTTACCAACCTGACACTTCTGGCAAGAGGGAATCTCATTTGAGGAATGTGCTCCATCAGCCTAGCTGTGGCATGTCTCAGTTGAGGAATGTGCTCCTTCAGACTGGCTGTGGCATGTCTCAGTTGAGGAATGTGCTCCATCAGATGGGCCTGTGGCATGTCTCAGTTGAGGAATGTGCTCCATCAGACTGGCTGTGGCATGTCTCAGTTGAGAAATTGCTCCATCAGACGGGCTGTGGGCATGCCCTCATGGGAGGAATGTGCTCCATACCGACCGGCTATGTGGCATGTCGAATGGGCATTTTGCTTGAGTGTTTGCTGGTTGATGCAGGAGGGCCCAGCCAATGGTGGGTGGTACCATTTCTAGGCAAAGAGGGTGGGCCCTGAGCTATATTAAAAAGGTAGCTGAGCAGGCCAGGAGAAGCAAGCCACTAAGCAGTTCCGCATGGCTTGGGCTTCAGTTCCTGCCCTGACTTCCCTTGGTGATGAACTGTGACTTGGAGATGTAAGATGAATAAGTCCTTTCCTCCCAAGTTGATTTTGATCATGGTGTTATTACATGAAGAGAAAGCAGACTAAAACAAATATGAAAACTACATAACCAAAATGAGATAAATCATTGAATCCATATTTTAATGATAGTCTGATAATTGCCTTTTTCAAAGTTTTCTAGTTGATGTGCTAATAATTTCTTGATTTGTACTGTTGCTTGCCTATAAAATCTTGTTATTTTTAAGAAAAATCAAAATTAAATTTTAATTTTAAAAAATTTTTTAATGAATTTTAGAAATTAAGTTATTTTGTCACCATTAAAAAGGTTAGCAGCTGGCGATGGTGGTGCACGCCTTTAAATCCTAGCTACTCAGGAGGCCGGGCAGGCGGACTTTGTGAGTTCACAAAGCCAGCCTGGTCCTACAGAGCTAGTGTCCAGGACAGCTGAGGCTACAGGGAGACCCCTGTCTCGAAAAACAAAAAAAAAAATCTAGTCTTATAGAAAACACTCAGCCTCACACCTGTATATATGGAGCCAATCACCTCCGTGAATGTGTCAGAAATGTGATCATTGCCTTGAGTAAGAAGTGTAAGCTTCCTCAAAGAAGCTTCTGTGTCTTACTTTGTGCTCTCATATCTAAGATTAGCATTACCAGTCTTCTATGTGGAGCGTTGGATTCATCTTCATACCCCCTTTCCCTTTCATGACTAGTCTACCTCAGAGTTCTCCCATTTCTTTAATCTCCTTAAATTGATGGTCTGCCATTTGCTTTCTTCTAGTATTAATGTTCCATAGGTGTCATTACAACTTCCTAAGTCTTTCAGAGTTCTGTTCTTTCCATTGGTATTTGCTCTGCATTTAGTTGTTTTCATTTGTTTATATGTTCTCTGCTTTCCTTTCTTACCAATGGCTTTTCTTTGTTTGGTATTCATTTTTAAAGATGACAGACTAGGTAAAAGTATGGTTTCTCTCTGCTGTTGTGCGAATAACTCTATAATCTTACTGGTTTGCTTACCTAAGCACAGTGTACCCTTAAAATTTTTAATGTGTGGAAAAAAAAAAAAAAAAAGCCGGAGCGTGGGTGGCGCACGCGTTAATCCTAGCACTTGGAGGAGAGGCAGGCAGGTGGGTGATTTCAAGGCCAGCCTGGTCTACAGGAGTGAGTTCAGCACCCAGGACAGCTGGGGCTACAGGAGACCCTGTCGCAAAAGACCAAAAAAAAAAAAAATTTTTATGTGTGTTGTGAAGACGAAGGAAAGTTGCAGCTTTATATTTAGGATAATTGGGCAAGTGAATGAATCCACATCTCAGAAGGTCAGGATAATTGCCAGAGTGGGAATACCTGGGGCAGTGTATCTGCTCTAAAAGCCTTCACTCTGCCCCGTTATTTTGGAGATTAATTCTTCTTTTGTTGATGGCTTAATGCTGGGCAGCCTTCCTATTATTTAGTGTTTGCAGCCTATTTGACTTAAAAATATTTTACATTTAACCTTCAGTTAGTTATCCGAGGATTTCATGTAGTTTTGATGTTCAGCAGACACACTGGCTACATAATCACAGGCTTCATGATCCAAATAGCACCCCACCACCTGAAATGTTTCCAAGCACATATTTCTAAACATTTCCTCCTTTTATAAGTTTGCTGAAGTTTCTAATCTGTTTTTTTTAAGCTCAGCATGATCCTTAAGTTTCTAATCTGAATGGTCAGTTCTTCCCCCTTATCTTACTTGACCTATCAGCAATTTTGATGCATTCGGTCACTTCTTAATACATGGTTTCCGTGACCCCACGCTCTCTTGGTTTTTCTTTTATCTTATAAGCCATTCCTCTTTATTTTCTTCTGCAAGATTCTTCCTCTTTCCTCCCATAAATGATTCCTTTAACAGTTTGGACTTTTTATTCTCTCAATATGCTTATATCCTTGGTATCCTCATTAATTGTAATAATAGAACTCATGTGCCATGGATTCCTCACTGCCTCATATTCAGCCTATTTGTCTGTACAATCCATTTTAGTAGCCACTGAGCCTCATGTGTCTATTGAATACTGAAATTATAGCCTTTAGTGAGTTAACTTCATTTTAGTGATTTGTCATTTGAAAGTAAAGGATAAGAAAGTTTTACTACAAGTGGAAATATTTAAATGCCAAAATATATTTGGATTATGATATTACAGAAGTGACAAGAGTGTATCTGTATGATTGTATTCAGAATTACTCTTAACAATAAACCTTTCTATTTTAAATATTTCTAATTTCCCACTAAATTTTAGATAGGTAAAGAATGTGTAATTACTTAGCCAGGTGTGGTGGCGCATGCCTTTTAATCCTAAGCACTTGGGAGGCTGAGGCAGGCCGGATCTTTGTGAGTTCAAGCCAGCTGGTCTACAAGAGCTAGTTACAGGACAGCTGGGGATAACAGGGAGACCCTGTCTTGAAAAGACCAAAAAAAAAACTGTTATTAAACTTTATGAATACTTATTTTAAAATTCATATTCTTCTAGTACATATATGTTATTTCAAAATATAACTTTTAGCGGTACTGATTAAACATTTCATGGCAATGTGTTTTCCACTATACAATTCCAGAATAGGATACTGAATAATTTTATGCGATGGTAAAAGTACTGCATGTTTTATAATTCTATAAATGTGTAACTTATGGGTCAACCATGTTTCTTGCCTTTGAGTGAAAACCCATTTAAATCACTTCCGTCTTATAAAGGATTCAATCAAGACATACACTACAAATTTTCATTATGGCGAACCAATGTTTGTACATTAGGTTTCAAGGGTTACTTATTTTGTATACTAAAATTTTGTAGCTTTTGTCAATAACTTCTCATTTCCTGCTTCTACTGTATAAAGCCATCCCCATATAACCTTGCTTTATGTATGCTTTGTTATAAAAACACTGTATCCTTATTCAGTACATTATTATTTTATTAGCATCAAATTCACACCTTAAGAGCTTATACTTTATGCTTTGAACAAATTTAGAAACATGTGTTCCTCTTTCCTACTTGAAGCATGTCACAGCCTTCTTGCACTCTAGTACTCTGAGCAACACTTCAACTCTGTGCCTTGGGGCATCTGTCCAGCTGTTAATAGTCATGATTCTACTCGTATTTTGTTTATACGCCTTCATATACAAATATTACAAAGTCTGAAATTAAACTATAGGTTAATTGGAAAATACATATTTAGGAATTCACAGTTTAAAACTAAGCTTGTATACAGTAAAAAAATAAACTACATTCATAATAAAATAGGGATTTGGGTGCTGGGCATGGTGGTGCAACGCCTTTAATCCTAGACATTGGGAGGCAGAGTCAGGATCTCTTTGAGTTCAAGAGCCCGCCTGGGTCGACAAGTGAGTTCCCATGAAGCTGGGCTACAGGGAGACCCTGTCCTCAAAAAGAGACAAAAAATAATAATAATAATAATAATCACATAGGGATGTGATGGTATATTTTAAATGTAATTAAAGAGATTTTTGTTTTCTTTCCCATAAATCTTAGAACTGAGGAAATGAGACATTACTTCCAATCTATAAATAGTGATATCAGTCAGTGTGGTATTTTCTTTACTGAGCAATTACCCACGTTGATTTACATATAAAGATTTGGTGTTGGGAAGCACAAATGTGGGATAACATACATCGTCTGATTTTGAGACTGTAGATATCAATTCGCAACAGCGTTCATTCCAGCCATTTGTTCCACAAATTTATGATGTTGTCCTCACCTTTGCATAGAACCCATTGTATAATATAAATATACTCACATCTTCATTATCCCCACCGTCATCATTGAGGGACTCCTGGGTTCTTCCAGCGCTTCGCTAATTGTGAAGAGGCACGATAAACATGTTTTTGGCACATAGATCTCTTATAGATGAATTCCTTGTGTATATACCTAGGAGAGGTATAATTGGGCAAATGGTAGGTTCCATTTTTTAGCCTTTTAAAAGAGTTCTCCACAACTGCTTTCCATAGGGGGTTCACAGTTGCAACCCAACAGCAGTGGAGGAGTGTTCCCCATTCCCCATACCTCTCCACCGTTAGTGGGTATTGTTTGTTTTCTTGATCAATACCCAGTCTTTCTGGTGTAAGATGAAATCTTAAATTGGGTTTGATGCATTTGCCTTTCCTTAATTACTAACAAGGTGGAACATTTTGTTTATTTATTTATTTCCTTTTTTTTTTTTTTTTTTTTTTTTTTTGCCTGCATGTATGTAGTACAATCGTGTTGTGCAATGCCAACGGGGTCAGAAGAAGGTGGGTCGGATTCCCCTGGAACATGGAGTTCTCCTGGAAAGTGGAGTTTTCAGACGGTTCTCGGCCGCCATGTGGGTGCTGGGGATCGAACCCGGGTCCTCTGTAAGAGCGGTCGGGCACTCTTAACAGCTAGGCAATCTACGGCAGGCCTGAACATTTTTTTTAATATTATATACTCTTAGGTGTTTAGAACCATCTGTCAGATGTTTCACGGGTGAAGATTTCCTCTCACCTGTGGGTTTCTCTTCACTTTTTTTGATTGTTTCGTTTGCTGTACAGAACCTTTTTCATTTAATGAAGTCCCACTTGTTATTGTTGCCATGAATTAAAAAAAAAAAACAAAATTCCAAAAAGAAGTTAAAAAAAAAAAAGGTCTTTTCCTACACCTGTATCTTGTAGATTAACTGCCAATGTTGTCTTCTAACATTTTCATGTTTCAGTTTCACATTGAAGCTTTAATCCATTTAAGAAAGTGACTTTTGGTACAGTTGAAAGGTAGAGGGTTTGTTTTATTTTCATTCTTCTACAGGAGGTGATCCATTTTGCCAGCACCATTTGCTGAAGATAAGCTGTCCCTTAACGCCATTGAGTGTTTTTGGCTCCCTTTTCAAACATCAGATGGCTGAAATTGTAATGTACTAAAGTTTGGGTGTTCAATTTTATTCCAGTGATCTATGGGTCTATTTTCATATGTGCCGGTCCGCATGCATTTTATGACTACCGCCCTGAGCACAATACCAAACTTCAACCCCCCAATTATTAAACGTTGCTCCAAGTTGCTTTGGCTATCCAAGGGTCTTTTGTGTTTCATACGAATTTTAGAGGTTGTTTTGTCTAATTTGTAAAAAATCATGGGTATTTTGCTGAATTGCATTGAAATTATAGATTACCTTTTTTAGGATAGTCATTTTTTTTTCTATATAATTCTTCTGATCACATGAGCATGGGAGGTCCTTCAGCCTGGTTGTCTTCCTCCATCTCCACCTCCTTCAAAGTTTTAAAAGTTTCCAATTGTTGTGCTGGATAGCTTTAGTGTCAATTGACAAACCTGGGTTGAGGGAGCCTCAATTTGGGACTTGGCTCCATTGGATTGACCTGTGGCCACATCTGGGGAATATTGTCTTGATTGGTCAAGCTGTGTGGGGGAGGGCCCAGCCCCACAAGAGTGTTGCCACGCTGGGCAGGTTGTTGTGTACAGTATAAAGAAGGCAGGCGGGGCCGGGCCGTGGTGGCACACGCCTTTAATCCTAAATCCGAAGCTACTTGGGAGGCAAGAGGCAGAGCAGGCGGATCTTTAGTGAGTTCAAGGCCAGCCTGGGGTCTACAGAGTGAGTTCCAGGACACTGGACGACATGGAGACCCTGTCTCGAAAAACCAAGGGCAGGCTGGGCAATGAGCCAGGGGAGCAAGCCAGTGAACAGCATTCCTCCATGGGCCTGTGCTTCAGCTCCTGCTCCAGGTTTCTATCCTGCCTAGAGTTCCTGCCTTGGCTCCTGAGTGATTAACTGTGACCCATGAGATGTAAGCTGAATAAACCCTTTCCTCCCCAAGTTGGTGTCGTCAGAATGTTTTGTCCAAGCAATGGAAGACAAACTGGAACAATTGTGGAGATCTTTAATGTCTTTTTGGTCAAAGTTTTATTCCAAGATATTTTATTTTTTCAGGCTACTGTGAACAGGAGAGTTTCCAGGTACTCCTCCAATGTGCTGCTATCGGCAGATTGGAAGTCTACTGATTTTTGTAGATGAATTTTGTAACCTGTCACATTACTTAAACTCTTAATCATTGCTAGAGTTTTCTGTTGAATTTTTAGCATCCCTTAGGTATAAATATCATTTCATCTGCAAAGGAATAGTTTGGATCTCCTTTTTCCCAAGTAAGGTACTGACTCCTTTAATTCCTTTCTTTCTTATTGCTCTNATTTTTCACATTTTTTTGAAATACAAAATAACAATATTTGCTACTTCTATTCTTGCCATCATGTTAAGAACTTTGCATATATTAATCCATATATTAGAATATTTTTATTATTAATAAATGTTTTCTAATAACAGGCAGAAGTTCTGTTACTGCCCTGTTGTACAGATCCTATCCATTAAAGGTAGCTAATGTTGGGCCTTCACGCTATGTCACTGGGCTCCATCTTTGGTCTTTATGTTCTACTGCATCGAACACCCCTGAAATTTTCATGTTTACATTTAATTTTAGCTGATTCTGAAGCCACCTTTTGTTTTGCTATTTGCAACAAATGGAATGATTTCTATATCGTCGTTGAAAAGCACATATAAACGTCTTCACATGCCACTCTGCAACAGCTGGAGATGATTACAGATGGGTGAAAATGTAGAGGACCAGTGATCATGGGTGCCCTGCTTCAAATGATACTTCTAAATGCAACCCCTACACCTAAGGCTCAGAGAACTTCAGGGAGGCAGATGGTAAGAGCCAGGGGCCCAGGACACTTGCTGCTAGATTATGTCTTCAAGACATGACAAGGGTCCATTCTACCCAAACTCTTGTATAGATTTAATGCAATCCCAATTAAAATCCCCAAGAGTTTCTTCACAGGGTTGGAAAAAAAAAGTTCTTAATTTCATTTGGAAAAATAAAAGACCCTGTCGAATAGCCAAAACAACCCTTAGTGAAAAGAGCAACACAGGGGGGATCTCTATACCAGACTTCAAACTATACTACAGGGCTATAGTCATAAAAACAGCCTGGTACTGGCACAGAAACAGACCTGTTGACCAATGGAACAAAACCGAAGATCCAAACTTGAGCACATACAATTTCAGCCATCTCATAGTCAACTCCAGATGGATTAAAGACCTCAACGTGAAACCCCAAACTCTGAAGGTGATAGAAGAAAAAGTTGGCAGCAGACTACAAGACATAGGCATAGGAGAAGACTTCCTAAATCAGACAGCAGCTGAGCAAGATTTAAGGTCGACAATTGACAAATGGGACCTCATTAAACTCAAAAGCTTCTGTACAGCAAAAGAAACAATCAAGGAAGTGAAGAGAAATCCCACAGAGTGGGAGGAAACTTTCACCGCAGAAACATCTGACAAAGCATTGATTTCCAGAATATATAAACTACTCAAAAAACAAAGAAAACAAATGACCCACTCAATAGATGGAGCAAGGAGCTGAACAGAGACTTCACAAGTGAGGAATTAGAGATGGCTGAGAAAAATCTTAAGAAGTGTTCACTATCATTAATCATTAAGGAAATGCAAAACAAAACCACTTTAAGATATCATGTTACTCCAATAAGACTAGCTAGAATCAAGAAAACAAATGATACCAAGTGCTAGAGAGGTTGTGGGGAAAGAGAATACTCATCTGCTGCTGGTGGGAATGTAAACTTGTACAGCCACTATGGAAAGCAGTGTGGAGAACCCTTGGAAGACTTGGAATGAACTTGCCACCTGACCCAGCCATACCTCTCCTGGGCATGTACCCTCAAGACTCATCCTACCGCAGAGATACATGCACAGCCATGTTTATTTCAGCTCTCTTCACAATAGCAAGGAGCTGGAACCAACCCAAATGCCCCTCAACTGACAAGTGGATAGAGAAAATATGGTACATCTACACAATGGAGTTCTATGCAGCAGTAAAGAAAGATGACATCATGAGCTTTGAAGGAAAATGGCTGGAGCTAGAAGACATCATGCTGAGTGAAGTAACACAGTCCCAGAAAAACAAACACCAAATGATATCCCTCATCTGTGGATGCTAGTGCCAATTACCTAGTTGTAAGTATTTCTTGTGCATGGCCCCTTGAGATTTTGTCCAAGTAGTTGGGAGTGATGCATATCGGAAACAACAACAGAAAGGACTGCATCAAAGAACTGACTGAAACAGTGAACTTCTGCTCAAAACAGTCAACTTCCACATGGAGAATTTTGAGAAAGACTGAGAAACAGATGAAAAGCATGTTTGGCAGATTGCATGAGCTCTGGTGGGACACGGGTCTAGATTTGATGAGTAACAAAATCTTGTACAATATATATATATAATAATAAAGAAAATCATCCACTCTTATGGATAGGTTATAGCAAAAAAAATAGTAAAAAGTGTTTATTATTGGCAATGTGATAGTTTCATCATCTTTACAAGGTATATTTCAAACAGACTATTTCATTTTATGTGTTCAGTGTATTTTTTCACAGCATTTCTCTAAATTAAATGTAATTCAGATTTAATTATAAATAAAAAAGTCAAACAAAGTAAAGTGACTTTATTCATTTAATCTTCATATCTTTTTAATTATAAACTTGGAGTTTGTATAACATCTAAACTTGGAAACATGATGATTCTTGCATTTCAAAGGAAAAATACACTTTGCCAAAAATTAGGAAATAGGATGACTCAATAAACACAGCTGATGTTAAAAGGGGGGTTTCCATTCTAAGGAAAGTAGATTGAGCTTCAAAGACTTCTCAGTTCTCAGAGTTGGCAGAGCTTTTGTTAGTATTACTTAATGAACTCCAAACTGTTAATTGAAAAAGAGTATCTATTGAATTCTGATTTCAAACTTTTCAAAATTCCAAGATTTCAGTTCAGTGGTGAGATAGGTAAAAAACTGAATTAATTGTCATAAATTAAAGATAATTTACAGAATTAACTGATTTTCTGTAATCAGCTATCTTTAAATGTACTTACAGGTATTAAAAAGAATCAGAAATTTTTTAATTGTGCATACTTTTAAATGAGAGTTTATTTTCCAAAACAGTCACTATTCAGAATTCATCATGTGTATCATGATGGGAAAAGCACTGTTCTTTGTAGTCTTATTCCCAATTATGCCCTTTGTGGCTGTTTTCTTAGGTAGTTAGCTTCAGCAAAATATAACTGTAATTTATACTTCATGGTGTTGTTAGGATCCTAAACATGGTTTTTGATACTTTGGAATATACAGACTATTTTGAGAGTAAATACCAGAAGACTACAGGACCCCCCACCTTCATTTTGAAATCTTGCAACTTGTACTGTAGGCATGGAGAAAGTCTCATTTTAAGGCATGATTTAATAAAATGTGTTAAGTGATGATTATAGGACAGAAAACATGTCAGAAGGACAAATAATGGATAAGGATATTTAACAGCACGTGCCAAACAAAACACACTAAGATGAAGTAATCAGAAGAAAAGTTTTCAAACAAGCATCTCAGATGTGAAAAATCCACTAGAACTCATGTAACTTTTGAAACTTTAGCTTTTTGTCTAAGTGCCAACTTTAGGTCATCTTTTGAATGAGACATTAAGGCCAGAAAATTACTTAAAAATCAAGGCATACAAGCTGGGCATGGTGGCGCACACCTTTAATCCTAGCACTTGGGAGGCAGAGGCAGACGGATCTTTGTGAGTTCAAGGCCAGCCTGGTCTACAGAGTGAGTTCCAGGACAGCTGGGGCTACAAGGAGACCCTACCTCAAAAATACCAAAAAAGGGGGGAAAAAAAACTAAAAAAGAAAAAAAAATAGAAATCTAGATTCTGGAAGAAAACAAATAGGCTATGATGGAAGCAGAGAGATGGTAGTGATGCAGAAACTAGCAAGGTATTACTTGAATGTCTCAATCCTATAAAATGGAAAGATTATTTATCATAGTCTTTCAATATCATAGCCTAAATGGAACCATGAGTTACAATTTTTTTATTGGTCTTTTTGAGACAGGGTNGCCTATAGGTTTTCTTAAGAAAATTCTGTTCTATAATAGATAACAACAAAATTGGATGAAAGATACTTTATTTTTATCAGAAATATTTTGTTACATTTGTTTGCTAGTAGATAGCAGTGATGTGTAGAGGAATGAATGTCAGATTAGGAATTAACATCAATTTTTTTTTTTTTTTTTTGGTGTTTTTGAGACAGGGTCTCCCTGTAGTCCCAGCTGGCCTGGAACTCACTCTGTAGACCAGGCTGCCCTTGAACTCACAGAGATCCACCTGCCTCTACTTCCCGAGTGCTAGGATTAAAGGTGTGTGCCACCACGCCCGGCTAACAACAAATTTATAATTCTTCCTTTATTTAAGTTCAGCAAGTCGTCTGATTATCTGACTTCTTCTAACTAGCTTATAGTAAGTTAAGTAGTATGCTAGTGCTAGGGTTTGTTGCTCAGATTCAAATTTAAAAACCCCCAATTCCTCAGTTGGCAGTGCTTGACTAGCATGGATTGATCCCCAGTACCACCAAGGAATACCTAAATCGGACTCAGAGCTGGGTAGAGTTAAGAAGGCATTTAAATATTTAGTCATTTCTGAATTGAGTTTTAAAAAGACTACTCCCTATTAAAAAGAAAAGGGTACTGAGCATGATGGTACATATCTTTAACCCAGCCCAGCGCTCAGGAGGGATAGGCTGGTGGATCTTTGAATTCTAGGCTACCCTGGTCTACATAGTGAGTTCCAGGCCAGCCAGGACTCCATAGTAAGACCCTATCTAAAAAAATAAAATAAAATAAAAAATAAAGATGAAGAGGCAGAGGAAGAAAAAAGAATAATTGTCTCAATCAAACAACAGATAATAATGAAAAAAATGAAAGGAGAAGGGCTTTAAGGCTACAGAATAAGAACAGCTTGTGAAATTTTTCATATATAAAATGGAGGGTATAGTGCCTGATTTTCCTCCATTTTAAAATGGTGATTCTAGTGATTTAATGATCTAAAAGCAGTGTGAAATCCCTTATTAAAGGTTGAGCAACCAAATATAGATTATTAGTATTTTTTCTAAGTTTCTAGCATTAATTCAGTAACAGCTTCATTTAAACAGAGTTATGAAAATGAAGACAAGAAAAAATTGACATCAGATAGCTGGCAAGCCAGTTTCTCATTTAAATTCTGACACTGCTGTTATCTTACTAAGTAAGGTCAAGCATTACTTCCAGAGCTAATGTTGATGCCATTCATTTCCTTATCTCTAATCACCAGTCAGCATAAAAGTCCCAAAAATGGGACAGATTTCATATTTGGAGCTTTTTCCTCTCTGATCAGACCTTCATTGCTTGTTTTTGTCCATGAGCACATATTTTCTGTTCCTCTTTCACAAAGACTTCATTTGTTAGATTCTTCTTCCTTGAATTTTCTGAAACTTGTACTTAATCTTTACATTAAATGTATGTTACTATTTTATTGCCTAGAATAGTTAATAGTACATTAATTATCCAGTGATGTAGGTTAATCTACCATTCAAGTATTCAAATTTATTCCACATTTATAAAAGCAACTGTATTTTTAATAATATTGTTAGAATCAATCGTTTCTAAGCTTGTTGGAAATTTAAAATATATTTTACATGTCATTTTCTAGTTTTAAAATCAGGGCAGAGGAGAAAATAATAACTATTTTATCAACACGAGTGAATGGCTGCCATGCAAAGGGACATGCATTTAGCATGAATAACTCCACAAAGAAAAGTTCATCTTCGTGTTTTCAGAAGGTGAACATGATGCAAATTTTTTCTCATTTAAATCAGCAGATTTGAATGAGCTTAGATCTGCCCACTGTTTCCTAGCCATTTGTTTTCCAAGAAGAAGCATTTTATACAATGTTTAGAGGTTATATGTGGTTCCAACCTTGCTTAGACTTTTCAACATTTTCCTACATCTGTTCAAAAATAGAAAATTGACTCTAAACTTTACTTTTTGTATCACATTTCTTTGTGTGTTGATATGTTTCTGTTATTGAAGAGCGTTCTTCATTGGCCTGTCATACTATAGTATTGTCCAGCAGTAACTAACAACCAATGAAAAATAAAAGATGAAACTGAAAATTTTAAACTACAGGGAATTTCAACTATGATATAATTGACTAATGAACATTGTCACAGTGTCAGTTACCAACCTGACACTTCTGGCAAGAGGGAATCTCATTTGAGGAATGTGCTCCATCAGCCTAGCTGTGGCATGTCTCAGTTGAGGAATGTGCTCCTTCAGACTGGCTGTGGCATGTCTCAGTTGAGGAATGTGCTCCATCAGACTGGCTGTGGCATGTCTCAGTTGAGGAATGTGCTCCATCAGACTGGCTGTGGCATGTCTCAGTTGAGGAATGTGCTCCATCAGACTGGCTGTGGCATGTCTCAGTTGAGGAATGTGCTCCATCAGACTGGCTGTGGCATGTCTCAGTTGAGAAATTGCTCCATCAGACTGGCTGTGGCATGCCTCAGTTGAGGAATGTGCTCCATCAGACCGGCTGTGGCATGTCTGAATGGCATTTTCTTGAGTGTTGGTTGATGTGAGAGGGCCCAGCCAATGGTGGGTGGTACCATTTCTAGGCAGGTGGGCCTGAGCTATATTAAAAAAGGTAGCTGAGCAGGCCAGGAGAAGCAAGCCACTGAGAAGCATTCCTCCATGGTCTCTGCTTCAGTTCCTGCCCTGATTTCCCTGGATGTTGGATTGTAACCTGTAAACTCTTTCCTCCCCAAGTTGATTTTGATCATGGTGTTATTACATGAAGAGAAAGCAGACTAAAACAAATATGAAAACTACATAACCAAAATGAGATAAATCATTGAATCCATATTTTAATGATAGTCTGATAATTACCTTTTTCAAAGTTTTCTAGTTGATGTGCTAATAATTTCTTGATTTGTACTGTTGCTTGCCTATAAAATCTTGTTATTTTTAAGAAAAATCAAATTAAAATTTTAAATTTTAGGAGAAGTTGAACAGAATTATTATCATATCTGTGCCTGAAATATAGAATCTAGTCTTGCCAGGCGTGGTGGTGCACGCCTTTAATCCTAGCTACTCAGGAGGCAGAGGCAGGCGGATCTTTGTGAGTTCAAGGCCAGCCTGGTCTACAGAGCTAGTTCCAGGACAGCTGAGGCTACAGGGAGACCCTGTCTCGAAAAGACAAAAAAAAAAAATCTAGTCTTATAGAAAACACTCAGCCTCACACCTGTATATATGGAGCCAATCACCTCCGTGAATGTGTCAGAAATGTGATCATTGCCTTGAGTAAGAAGTGTAAGCTTCCTCAAAGAAGCTTCTGTGTCTTACTTTGTGCTCTCATATCTAAGATTAGCATTACCAGTCTTCTATGTGGAGCGTTGGATTCATCTTCATACCCCCATTCCCTTTCATGACTAGTCTACCTCAGAGTTCTCCCATTTCTTTAATCTCCTTAAATTGATGGTCTGCCATTTGCTTTCTTCTAGTATTAATGTTCCATAGGTGTCATTACAACTTCCTAAGTCTTTCAGAGTTCTGTTCTTTCCATTGGTATTTGCTCTGCATTTAGTTGTTTTCATTTGTTTATATGTTCTCTGCTTTCCTTTCTTACCAATGGCTTTTCTTTGTTTGGTATTCATTTTTAAAGATGACAGACTAGGTAAAAGTATGGTTTCTCTCTGCTGTTGTGCGAATAACTCTATAATCTTACTGGTTTGCTTACCTAAGCACAGTGTCTATTAAAATTTTATGTGTGAAAAAAAAAAAAATAGCCAGGCGTGGTGGCGCACGCCTTTAATCCTAGCACTTGGGAGGCAGAGGCAGGCGGATCTTTGTGAGTTCAAGGCCAGCCTGGTCTACAGAGTGAGTTCCAGGACAGCTGGGGCTACAGGGAGACCCTGTCTCAAAAAGACCAAAAAAAAAAAAAAAATTTTATGTGTGTGGTGAAGACAAGTAAGTTGCAGCTTATATTTAGGATAATTGGGCAAGTGAATGAATCCACATCTCAGAAGGTCAGGATAATTGCCAGAGTGGGAATACCTGGGGCAGTGTATCTGCTCTAAAAGCCTTCACTCTGCCCCGTTATTTTGGAGATTAATTCTTCTTTTGTTGATGGCTTAATGCTGGGCAGCCTTCCTATTATTTAGTGTTTGCAGCCTATTTGACTTAAAAATATTTTACATTTTGAACCTTCAGTTATTTATCCTGGATTTCATGTAGTTTTGATGTTCAGCAGACACACTGGCTACATAATCACAGGCTTCATGATCCAAATAGCACCCCACCACCTGAAATGTTTCCAAGCACATATTTCTAAACATTTCCTCCTTTTATAAGTTTGCTGAAGTTTCTAATCTGTTTTTTTTAAGCTCAGCATGATCCTTAAGTTTCTAATCTGAATGGTCAGTTCTTCCCCCTTATCTTACTTGACCTATCAGCAATTTTGATGCATTCGGTCACTTCTTAATACATGGTTTCCGTGACCCCACGCTCTCTTGGTTTTTCTTTTATCTTATAAGCCATTCCTCTTTATTTTCTTCTGCAAGATTCTTCCTCTTTCCTCCCATTAAATTATTCCTTTACAGTTTGACTCTTTTTATTCTCTCCATATGCTTATATCCTTGGTAATCTCATTATTGTAATAAGACTCATGTGCCAGTGATTCTCAGCTGCCTCATATTCAGCCTAGACATCTTGTCTGTACAATCCATTTTAGTAGCCACTGAGCCTCATGTGTCTATTGAATACTGAAATTATAGCCTTTAGTGAGTTAACTTCATTTTAGTGACTTGTCATTTGAAAGTAAAGGATAAGAAAGTTTTACTACAAGTGGAAATATTTAAATGCCAAAATATATTTGGATTATGATATTACAGAAGTGACAAGAGTGTATCTGTATGATTGTATTCAGAATTACTCTTAACAATAAACCTTTCTATTTTAAATATTTCTAATTTCCCACTAAATTTTAGATAGGTAAAGAACTGTGTTAATTAAACTTTAGCCAGGTGTGGTGGCGCATGCCTTTAATCCTAGCACTTGGGAGGCAGAGGCAGGCGGATCTTTGTGAGTTCAAGGCCAGCCTGGTCTACAGAGCTAGTTCTAGGACAGCTGGGGCTACAGGGAGACCCTGTCTTGAAAAGACCAAAAAAAAAAAAACTGTTAATTAAACTTTAATGAATATCTTATGTTAAAATTCATATTCTTCTAGTACATATATGTTATTTCAAAATATAACTTTTAGCGGTACTGATTAAACATTTCATGGCAATGTGTTTTCCACTATACAATTCCAGAATAGGATACTGAATAATTTTATGCGATGGTAAAAGTACTGCATGTTTTATAATTTACTACTGTGTAATTTTGTCACCATTTTCTTCCTTTTTGGTGAAACCATTTAAAATCATCCGTCTTAGAATGATTCAAGCATACACTACAAAATTGTTCATTATGGCTACCATGTTGTACATTAGAGTTTCAGGGTTTACTTATTTTGTATAACTAAAATTTTGTAGCTTTTGTCAATAACTTCTCATTTCCTGCTTCTACTGTATAAAGCCATCCCCATATAACCTTGCTTTATGTATGCTTTGTTATAAAAACACCATATCCTTATTCAGTACACTGTTACTTCATTAGCATCAAATTCACACCTTAAGAGCTTATACTTTATGCTTTGAACAAAGTTTATAAAACAATGTGTTTCCTACTTGAAGCATGTCACAGCCTTCTTGCACTCTAGTACTCTGAGCAACACTTCAACTCTGTGCTTTGGGGGCATCTGTCCCAGCTTTTAATATTCATGATTCTACTCTTAGTTTTTTTTTATACTCCTTACATATAACAAATTTACAAAATCTGAAATTAAACTATAGGTTAATTGAAAAACATATTTAGGAATTCACAGTTTAAACATAAGCTTGTATACAGGTAAAAAAATANGGGAAAGGGGAACACTCATCCATTGCTGGTGGGAATGTAAACTTGTACAGCCATTTGACCCAGTCATAAGACTCCTGAGTATATACCCACAAGACCCATCTTACTGCAGAAACACATGCACAGCTATATTTATTGCAGCTCTGTTCACAATAGCAAAAAGCTGGAACCAACCCAAATGCCCCTCAACTGATGAGTGGATAGAGAAAATGTGGTACAGCTACACAATGGAGTTCTATGCAGCAGTAAAGAAAGACATCATGAACTTTGCAGGTAAATGGATGGAGCTAGAAGATATTATATTAAGTGAAGTAACACAGTCCCAGAAAAACAAACGATGAATGGTATCCCTCATCTGCTGATACTAGCGCCAATAACCCATTTATAAATATTTCTTGTGGAGAGGGATGCATATTAAAAGAACAACAGAAAAAGTGTATCAGAAAACTGACTGAAATGGTGAATTGGGAGGGGTGGGAGGGGCGGGAGAGGGACACGAGTCTATATTCGATTAATGTATATTTAATTGACATGAGTTCAACAAGTATCCAATTTTGCCCAAACTCTGTCTACAGGTTACATGGTGTTTTAGGAATTAGTAAAAGTAAATATGTGTAGCTGGGCATGGTGGTGCACGCCTTTAATCCTAGCACTTGGGAGGCAGAGACAGGCGGATCTTTGTGAGTTCAAGGCCAGCCTGGTCTACAGAGTGAGTTCCACGACAGCTGGGGCTACAGGGAGACCCTGTCTCAAAAAGACAAAAAATAATAATAATAATAATAATAACATAGGGATTTGATGTATATTTTAATGTAATTAAAGAGATTTGTTCTTTCCCATAAATCTTAGAACTGAGGAAAATAGAGACATATACTTCAATCTATATCTATAGTGATACCAGTCAGTGTGATACTATCTTTACTGAGCAATTACCCACTTTGATTTACATATAAAGATTTGGTGTTGGGAAGCACAAATGTGGGATAACATACATCGTCTGATTTTGAGACTGTATTATCTCAGCATAACAGCTTCCAGTTCCATCCATTTGTCCACAAATTTTATGATGTTGTCCTTCACCTTTGCATAGAACTCCATTGTATAATATACCACATCTTCATTATCCACTCATCAGTTGAGGGACTCCTGGGTTGCTTCCAGCTCTTCGCTATTGTGAAAAGAGCAGCGATAAACATGGTTTGCACATATATCTCTTATAGGATGAATCCTTTGGGTATATACCTAGGAGAGGTATAATTGGGTCAAATGGTAGGTTCATTTTTAGCCTTTTAAGAGTTCTCCACACTGCTTTCCATAGGGGTTGCACAGGTTTGCAACCCACCAGCAGTGAATGAGTGTTCCCCTTTCTCCATACCCTCTCCACCGTTTGGTATTGTTTGTTTTCTTGATCATACCCAGTCTTTCTGGTGTAAGATGAAATCTTAAATTGGTTTTGATTTGCATTTCCTTAATTACTAACAATGTTGAACATTTTTTTTATTTATTTATTTCCGTATGTGTATGAACGTACTGTCTGCATGCAAGTTTGTGCACTCGTGTTGTGCAATGCCACGGAGGTCAGAAGAGGGTGTCAGATTCCCCTGGAACTGGAGTTCTCCTGGAATTGGAGTTTCAGACGGTTCTCGGCCGCCATGTGGGTGCTGGGGATCGAACCCGGGTCCTCTGTAAGAGCGGTCGGCACTCTTAACCGCTAGGCCATCTCTGCAGCCCTGAACATTTTTTAATATTTATATACTCTGGATGTTAGACCTCTGTCATGTGTCCCTGGTGAAGATTTCCTCTCACTCTGTGGGTTTTCTCTTCACTTTTTTGATTGTTTCTTTTGCTGTACAGAACCTTTTTCATTTAATGAAGTCCCACTTGTTAATTGTTGACCTTAATTCCTGTGCAACTACTGTCTGATTTAGAAAGTCTTTTCCTACACCTGTATCTTGTAGATTACTGCCAATGTTTTCTTCTAACATTTTCAGTTTCAGGTTTCACATTGAAGTCTTTAATCCATTTAGAAGTGACTTTTGTACATGGTGAAAGGTAGGGGTTTAATTTCATTCTTCTACAGGAGGTGATCCAGTTTTGCCAGCACCATTTGCTGAAGATAACTGTCTTAACTCCATTGAGTGTTTTTGGCTCCCTTTTCAAACATCAGATGGCTGAAGTTGTATGTACTCAAGTTTGGGTCTTCAATTTTATTCCATTAATCTATGGGTCTATTTTTGTGCCGGTCCCATGCATTTTTATGACTACAGCCCTGTAGCAGCAATACCATAATTCACCCCACATTACACTTTTTGCTCAAAGTTGCTTTGGCTATCCAGGGTCTTTTGTTTTTCATACGAATTTTAGAGGTTTTTTTCTAATTCTGTAAAAAAATCATGGGTATTTTGACTGGAATTGCATTGAATCTATATACTAATTTAGTTAGGATAGTCATTTTTACTATATTAATTCTTCTGATCCATGAGCATGGGAGGTCCTTCTAGCTTCTGGTGTATTCCTCAATCTCCTTCAAAGTTTTAAAGTTTTCATTGTTGTGCTGGATAGCTTTAGTGTCAACTTGACACACCTGGGTTGAGGGAGCCTCAAATGGGGAATTGGCTCCATTGGATTGACCTGTGGCCACATCTGTGGAGTATTGTCTTGATTGTCAAGCAGTGTGGGAGGGCCCAGCCCACAATGAGTGGTGCCACCCTGGGCAGGTTGTTGTGTACAGTATAAGAAGGCAGGCTGGGCCGGGCGTGGTGGCACACGCCTTTAATCCTAGCACTTGGGAGGCAGAGGCAGGCGGATCTTTGTGAGTTCAAGGCCAGCCTGGGTCTACAGAGTGAGTTCCAGGACAGCTGGGACTACAGGGAGACCCTGTCTCGAAAAGACCAAGGCAGGCTGGGCATGAGCCAGGGGAGCAAGCCAGTGAACAGCATTCCTCCATGGCCTGTGCTTCAGCTCCTGCCTCCAGGTTTCTGTCCTGAGTTCCTGCCTTGGGCTCCCTGAGTGATGAACTGTGACCCAGGAGATGTAAGCTGAATAAACCCTTTCCTCCCCAAGTTGGTGTCAGTCAGAATGTTTTGTCACAGCAATGGAAGACAAACTGGAACAATTGTGGAGATCTTTAATGTCTTTGGTCAAGTTTATTCCAAGATATTTTATTTTTTCAGGGTAATGTAAATGGGAGGGTTTCCCTGTACTCCTCCAATTGCTTGCTATCGGCATATAGGAAGGCTACGGATTTTTGTAGATTAATTTTGTAACCTGTCACATTACTAACACTGTTAATCATTTCTAGGAGTTTTCTGGTTGAATTTTTAGCATCCCTTAGGTATAATATCATTTCATCTGCAAAAAGGAATAGTTTGATCTCCTTTTTCCCAATTAGTACTCCTTTAATTTCCTTTTCTTGTCTTATTGCTCTAGCAAAAGTTTCAAACACTGTATTGAAAAGGAGTGGAGATAGTGTGCAGCCTTCTCAGGTTCCTGACTTTAAGGGGAATGCTTCTAATTTTTCTCCCTTTAGGGTGATGTTGACCGTAGGTTTGTTGTATATAGCTTTAATTATGTTGCCCATGGAGGTCAGAAGAAAAGGTCATATCCCCTGGAACTAGAGTTAGGGATGGTTGTTAGCCACCATGTTAGTTCTGGGAACTGCAAGAGCAGACAGTGCTCTTAACCACTGAGATATCCTCTCCAACCACCAATATTAAAAATATGATTTTTATAAAATACACTTTTTAAAATTCTATTTTTATGTACAATATAGAACAATATTGTCTCTTCAAGGATTTTTCAAAATTTTAGAAAAAAATCAGTCTATTTTGTTGTTAGTGGTGGTGGTGGTGGTGGTGGTGTGTGTGTGCGTGTTTTTGTTTGTTGGTGTTGTTTTTACAAAAACAAATTAGTCACCAGTCCCAGGATAACTTTAATTACTGTACTATTTTTTTAAAATAGACCTCTTCATGATAGTGTAATGTTCTTGAAGACTCCTGAGTCTTTCATATAGTATATACGGTGTTGAGATGTTTAGGTTGTTTTGTATGTATATGCATGTTTGTTTTGGGTTCCTTTTTTTTTTTTTTGTTTTTTTAAAAGGGCAAACCAAAAAAACAACATCAAGTTCTTCATACTTTTGGCTGTTGAATTGAGAAAAGGAGAAATTGAGTAGGTTTCTTATTTGAGGCCAATTCATAATCACCAAGCTTGTTTCCTTCCCCTCAGCTTCAGTAATAATGCTATGAAGTTGGACGATGTCATCTTAGCCTTTTACTCTGTAAAACAGTTTAAATAGTAATGGGAAAGGCAGTTATACAAATTAATATACTTCTTAGTATTTACTGAACTTCCAGAGAGAAAAAAAGAATAGCATAGTAAGCATATTTTTTTAACTGCCTTCTCTTTAATGCAGGTTATAGAAAACTTCTAAATCATCATTCTATAGTTTAAATTCATAATTTCTATTTAGAATTTAAAGCATGTCATTAATGAATAGACATAAAAAAATGGGGTGTCACCTTCCCACATTGTCACTATCTTACCAATATAGTAAACAAACTTTCCATCATCTTCTTTTCTTGTTTAAATTTTGCTAATTTTTTGTTTTGTTTTGTTTTGTTTTGCTTTTACTCTTTTTCAGACAGGGTCTCCTGTTAGTCCCAGCCAGCCTGAAGCCCGCCTGCTGTGTAGAGCAGGCTGGCCTTGAACTCACAGAGATCCTCGTGCCTCTGCTTCCTGAGTGCTGGGATTAAAGGTGTGTGCCACCACACCCAGCCAAGTAGAAAAGATGTACACTTCCTATACATTCCGTATTTGAAATGCAAAAATGATATTCAATAAGCACCCAATAAGTCCTTCTGTCTGGCTTTTATACAAATACCAAATATCATAATATAAAGCAAATAATGATCCTTCAAAGGTGACATAGCTAATCCTCCTATAGATAAATGTGCTTGTATATCTTAAATTTCCAGTGGAAAAAGAGGATGGATGGATGGATGGATGGATGGATGGATGGATGGATGGATGGATAGAGATAGATAGATAGATAGATAGATAGATAGATAGATAGATAGATAGATAGATAGATAAGAAATGACAGTGTAGAGAAGCTAGGTTAGTCAGCTCTCTATTAAAATGACAAAATTCCTGAGATAATCAGTTGATAGGAAGGAAATATTTTTTGTCTCATAGTTTTTATGGTCTCTGTTGATTCTGAGCCTCTGGTACAGCATAATAGCATAGCAGGGAGTAGATGGTGGAGCAAAAGCTACTCACTTGATGGTAGCCAGTAAGCAAAAAGAGAAAGGAAAAGCCTAGACCCCTGTTACTTCTTTCAAAAGCATATCACTAATGACCTCATTTCTTTCCATTCTCCCTACCTTTTTTCATAAAATATTTTTATTGATATTTTGTGTATTTCATACATCATTTCTCAGTCCAATTTAGACACACTCCCTTTTCCATATCCCCCACCCCACCCCAGTTCATGCATTCTGCCATACATGTTTTGTATCTTTTTCTCAGTCTTTTTAAAGTTTTTCTCTGTAGAGGTTTATTGTTTGGGCAGAAGTTAACTGTTTCAGTCAATTCTTTGACCCAGTCCTTTTGTCGTTGTTCCCTCCCATTTATATTGCTCCAAAATATGCTTATATCTGTCATATATATATATACCAAAATTATGAACTCTGAAAATAGACTATGTTAATCCTAAAATATGTTTAGGAGTTCACATTTTTCCCTTTAACTTTAATATTACTCTAAAATATGAATACATACCCTCCATCCATATACCACAATTACAAAGTCTGAAAATAAGTGGTCAGTTAATTCTAGAGCCCATTAAGGGATTCACATTATAAGAGCACAGTTGCTTTCAGATAAAAAGAAATATAACATGAACATTTCTCAGCTTGCCTTTCAACCAGGCATTTGGTGCTAGCATCCACAAATGAGGGATACCATTCATTTCTGGGACTGTGTTACTTCACTAAGCATAATGGCTTCGAGTTCCATCCATATACTTGCAAAGTTCATGATGTCATCTTTCTTTACTGCTGCATAGAATTCCATTGTGTAGATATACCACATTTTCTCTATCCACTCGGTTGAGGGACACTTTGGGTTGCTTCCAATTCTTCGCTATTGTAAGGACAGCTGCAATAAACATAACTGTGCGTGTATCTCTGCAGTAGGATGAGTCTTGTGGGTATATACTCAGGAGTGTATGACTGGGTCAGGTGGTAGGCTCATTTTCAGTTTCTTAAGAGTTCTCCACACTGCTTTCCATGGGGGTTGCAAGACTTTGCATTCCCACCAGCAGTGGATAAGTGTTCCCCTTTCCCCACAACCTCTCCAGCATTTGGTATCCTTTATTTTCTGGATCATAGCTAGTCTTGCTGGAGTAAGATGAAATCTTAAGGTGGTTTTAATTTGCATTTCCTTAATCATTATGAAGTTGAACACTTTTTAAGATGTTTCTCAGCCATCTTTACTTCTTCATTTGTGAAGTCTCTATTCAAGCTCTTTACTCCATCTTTTGAGTGAGTCATTTGTTTTCTTCCTCCTTTGATTTTTGAGTAGTTTATACACTCTGGATGTTAATGCTCTATCATATGTATCACTGGTGAAGGTTTGGCTCCTCAGTTTTGTTCCATTGATCTACAGGTCTGTTTTTGTGCCAATACCAGGCTGTTTTTATAACTATAGCCCTGTAATATAGTTTGAAGTCTGGTATGGTAATCCCTCCTGTATTGCCCTTTTTGCTCAGGGTTGCTTTGGCTATCTCAGGTCTTTTGTTTCTCCACATGAACTTTAGGATGTTTTTTTCTAGGTCTGTGAGGAAGCTCATGCATATTTTAATTGGAATTGCATTGAATATATATATATATATATATATATATATATATATATTACTTTGGGCAGGATGGTCATTTTTACTATATTGATTATCCCAATCCATGAGCGTGGGAAGCTCTTTCATCTTCTATTATCTTCCTCAGTCTCCTTCTTGAGAGATTTAAATTTTTCAATGTATAGATTTTTAGTGTTTGGTCGGGATTGTTCCTAGATAATTTTTTTTTTTTTTTTGGGGGGCTATTGTGAGTGGGAAAGTCTCCTTGTATTCCTTCTTCAAGTGCTTGTTATTGGCATAAAGAAAGGCTACCTATTTTTCTACATTAATTTTGTATCCCACCACTTTACTGAACCTGTTGAGGGTTTCTAGGAGTTTTCAGGTAGAGTTTTCGGTGTCTCTTAAGTAAACTATCATGTCATCTGCAAAAAGGGATAGTTTGATTTCCTCTTTTTCAATTACTACTCCTCTAATTTCCTTTTCTTATCTTCCTGCTCTCAAGAGCATTTCAAGCACTATATTGAAAAGGAGTGGGAATGGGGGGGGGGTCTTCCCAGGTCCCTGACTTTAAGGGAAATGCTTTTAGTTTTCCCCATTTAGGATAATGCTGGCTGTGGGTTTGTTGTATATGGCTTTAATTGTGTTGAGCAATGTTCTCTTCAGTCCATTTCCCTCCAGGACTTTAAACATGAAGGCATGCTGAATTTTGTCAAAGGCCTTTCCACATCAATTGATGCAGAAAAGGTCTCCCCACCTCTTAAATGTTCAGCTAACTTTCAGGCCTTCAGTACATGAGATCCAAGCCATAGCAGGAGGGATAGAATCATTGATAAACAGAGATCATTGCTATTTATTGTTTTATTTAGGTTTATTATTGTATATGTGTGTGTACAGGTGTAGGTATTTGTGCCATGGCACACATATAAAAGTCAGAGAACAAATTTTTAGAGTCAGTTTCCCTCCCTCCCTCCCTCCATCCCTCCCTCCCTTCCTTCCTTCCTGGTTCCAGGTTTTGAATTCAGGCCACCAGTATTGTGTAGCAGGTGCCTTTTGACCCACTGACCTCTCATTGGCTTAGCAGTCAATGGATAGTCAAGGAAAACATCACAAAAAAAATCTGATGAGGAGAATTTAACAGAAGAAAGAAAAAGTGTAATCTAGGAGAATAGTATGCCCAAGGAAAAGCCAAGACAGGAATGGACTTTGTGTACAATTATTAGGAGGTTGGTGGGTGGGTGGGTGGATGGATGGATGGATGAATAGGTAGATAATCTTAGTGCTAGAGTATATTTTAGCAGCTAAACACAAAGTTTGTTAGCCTTGCCAGTATAATAAATACATGGTAGACTTTATTATAGGCTTTATTAGACACATGGAGTACTATCCTCAAATTGGATGTCTCGAGCATGTCACAAGGATATGATGACATAACTCAAGTCTCTTGGAAGAAATTTAACAAATGTTGAAAATTGTAGCCTTTAGTGATTTTTTTACATAGAAATGAGATCAATAGGCAATTGACTAATTATTGGTTAGCATAATCAAATTATTTGGGTATTAGTTTAAAATACAGCTTAAGCATCTGTTAATTTTACATATTCATAGGATTAGTGGGGCTTGTATTTTTGTTGGTGGTGGGTTGTATCTTTTTGTTTGTTTGTTTGTTAATTTTTGAGACAGTTTTGCTATGTGGCATAGACTGGCCTCAAACTCAGCAGTTCTTCTACTTCAACCTCCTAACTGCTGGGATTGTAGGTATGTATGTCACTGCCCCTGGTGTGAATGTAAATTTTTTTGTTAATATTTAAGAACAAATAGAATAGATCATTAAAGCCTAGCATGGACCAAGAGATCTTATCCCAGAAGCTATGAGTAGACAAATACCTAAGTTTACTTATCTAATAAATTCTAATCAATTTTCCAGTGCATGCAGGGTATCTCCAGAATCAAGTTATTAATTAATATATTGTAATATTAATAAATTGACTTCTAAATAGAGTTTTTGCTAATTATAAATGAACAAAAACTGTTGAGGGAATTATAATAATTCGTGCCTTTAATTTTGGAAAAATAATTGCTTTTTAATAAATGTAACTTGAGTCAATCAACATGTAATATAAATATAATAATTATTTATGTAATATGTTTGACCTTTCTCTTAAAAGTGTGGCTAGCCGGGCGTGGTGGTGCACGCCTTTAATCCCAGCACTCGGGAGGCAGAGGTAGGGGGATCTCTGTGGGTTCAAGGCCAGCCTGGTCTACAGAGCGAGCTCCAAGACACCTGGTACTAAAAGGGAGACCCTGTCTCAAAAATACCAAAAAAAGGGTAAAGCTAAAAAAAAAAAGGTGTGGCTGATAAATCCAGTATTGGAAAATAATACCTTGTTGTTGATTTTTTTTAATTATACAAAATTTTCTACCTACTCATTCTCCTTAGGTGGAAGATTTTGCAGGGTTCAAAAACTATTAAAGATTTGCTTGCCTACTATAATATCAGTAAATTTTCATTTAGGGTTAATACTTTTCCCCAGTTGATCTTTAAAATTTTTATATCACAAACCATTTGAAAAAATAAAATAAGGGTCTAAATTGTTATTTGTTCTTTTCTTTCTGGAACCTTCATCATACATCTGATAAAAATAAGGATTTTATTTTCCCAACACCTACATAGCAGCTAACAAAACAACTGATGTCCATGACTCCAGTTCTAGGGGATCTGACACCCTCTTCTCACCTCTGTGGGTATTGCATGACAAAGGTACACTTACATGCATTACACTCAGACATATAAAATCAAAAAATAAATATTTTTATTAAGGATTATTTCCTATAAAACAATAGTACCATTATTATTCCTGAAAGTTAATGGTGCTTACATAATATCATCTAATAACTAGTTCATATTCAGACTTCCCTAATTATGTCAAAAATGCCTCAATCTTTGTGTACTTATTTTAGCCAGCATCCAGTTATGATTCACACTTCCTTTGATTGGTATATTATTTTAATTTCTTTCAATTTTAATTAACCTAAAATCTTTTATGATATTGACATCTTAAAACATCTAACTGGATTAATTATCTTATAAAATGTCAGTGTTTTGATTTCTTTTCTTGTCATTCCATTCAAGTATAACTTATGGCTGTTGATATGAGTGATAAACATTTAATTTTCTCATATCAAGTACTATGTAGTGTTGAGTGTCCAATTATTGCTATTTTAAGTTTAGTCTTTAATTAAGAAAGTGGACACTATTGTCAAGTTAGATATGTTATAAAATAAAAGTTCCCCATTTCAGTGACTGATTATTCTCGGTGTCGTGTGAATTCCTGTTTCTAGCAGCACTGCTTAGTGACTGCAGCACCCATTGATGAGCCTTTCCTGAATTAGCTGTCAGAGTACAGACGGCATACAAAATGGTGCTTTTCCAGTGCTGTCATCCCTTCTATTTTATTGGCTTATGCTCTTCAGTGACATACAGTGCTGTTTTTTATTTTCTGTATCCCTTTCTCTTTGAATAATTTTTTTCTTTGAGTTTATATACATCTTCACTGTCATTTTCTTTTGTTTAAATTGCCTCCTAATTTGGCCGAGGAGAGCCCTAGTGTGCATATTTAGACCCACTCCCCTATCTGCATCTTCCAGTACTCCTTCCCCATTTCATGTTCTCTTGAGATAGGTAGGTAGGCAGGCAGGCAGGGAGGCAGACAGACAGACAGACAGACAGACAGACCACACACACACACACACACACACACACACACACTGAACCAAATTTGTATCCCTAACTCCCCTTTGGTGTGGGTCCATCCACTGGAGCCTGATGAACAGTTAATCTACCAGTTCTTGCAGTCTTTCTTCCCCCTCTCCCATAATGATTCCTGAGTCTTGGGAGGAAGAAATTTGATATAGGCATCCTATTCAGGGATAAGCACTTTGCAAAATCTCTTATTCTCTGCATGTTGGCCACTTGTGGGTCTCTGTTAGTCACCATCTGCTGAATATGGAAACTTCCCTTGCGAGAGTTGAGAGGTTCATTAATCTATTGCTATAACATGAAGTCATTTGGAGTCAGTTGAATGCTGTGGTTTGTTTTTGGTTTTGGTTTTTTTTCTTTCTTTTTTTTTAGCAGAATAATGGTCTGAGGTTCTCCCTAATGGCCTGTGACCTGTCTGGCCACAGTTTCCTAGGTTGATATCACTCAATGTCAGGTATGGGCTCCATCTTGTCAAGTGGACCTTAAATCAGGTCAGAAAATGGTTGGTTACTTCCATAACATTCAGGCCACTATTGCACTGATGGGCATATCTTGCCAGGCCAGTTATGGTTTAGCTTACAGGATTGCAGCTAGGCAAGGCTGATGATTACTCTTCTCTTCTGGGAGCATGCATAGCACACACACACACCCCCAGCACTATGAGTGCTAGCCAGTAAAGATGAGACTTTGAGGTCAGCATCAGCTTGATTTCTCCTTGTTTGTTCTACAGCTCATGTATGTAGTTGCCTCAGCAATAGGGTCTTACTGTGAAGTTCTGGTGGATAACCAAGAGCAGGAGCAATAGCCAGTATTGTTTGAGGGTCTGTGAGACCCCTAGTCAACAGCTTCAAAAGAGGGAGTCCATTCCTACTATTAGCTGTTTTTTGGTACCCTCCGGTGTCCAGTAGAAGCACGGTTCCCAGTTAGAGGGTTAACTCCTGTTCATCTCCTTTATATTGTGTGTGTGTGTGTGTGTGTGTGTGTGTGTGTGTATACTTATATATAAGATAATATATATATATAGTAAGAATCTTCTATAATTGTAGGTTTCATATAATTTTTTCTTTACTGTTAGTTATCCCTCCGCATACTCCCTCTTCTCCCTTCCCTTCCATGCCTCTCCGCATTTTATCCTTCCAATACTCTATTATGCTCCTTTCTTTTCCCTTTATGTCATTGATTGTGCCTGCTCTTTATGTTCTCTGATATGAATGACTTAGCCTTTGACAGTTTCCTTGATTATGATGTTTGGGGTTCACCTTTTTTTTTCTGCCCCAGGAATCATTTCTTTTTTAAAAAATATTTTGTTGGGGCTGGAGAGATGGCTGAGAGGTTAAGAGCACTGACTGCTCTTGCAGAGGACCCAGGTTCAATTTCCAGCACCCACATGGCAGCTAAGAAACATCTTTAACTCAAGTTCCAGGGGAATCCAGTGCCCTCTTCTGACCTCCGCTGCATTGCACAACACGGTGCACCAACCTACATGCAGACAGTACATTCATACACATAAAAAATAATAAATAAGACCAAAAAATAAAAAATAAAAGCCAGGCGTGGTGGCGCACGCCTTTAATCCTAGCACTTGGGAGGCAGAGGCAGGTGGATCTTTGTAAGTTCAAGGCCAGCCTGGTCTACAGAGCGAGTTCCAGGACAGCTGGGGCTACAGGGAGACCCTGTCTCGAAAAGACCAAAAAATAAATAAATAAATAAATAAATAAATAAATAAATAAATAAATATTAAATTAAATACAAAAAAAAAAGAAAGAGTGCTTGAGCTCGGCATGGTGGCACATGCCTTTAATCCCAGCACTCAGGAGGCAGAGGCAGGCAGATCTCTGAGTCTGAGGCCAGCCTGGTTTACATAGTAAGCTTCAGGCCAGCCAAGGCCGCATAGTAAGACACTGCTACAAAGAGAAGGGTGGGGGTAGGGGGGTGGACCTTTGACTAGAAGCTGGAAGGTATTGTGGAGAAGGCTATGAGGATCTCTAAGGAAGGAATGTCCCCAGCAGAGAGTGCAGCAAATGCAAAGGCCCTGAGGCAACATGGTGCCTACCTGGTTCAAGTTTCTGATCAGGTGGAGATGGGTCAGGGATGTAAAACAGGGAGGGAGCCAGATATAGTGAGCCCTCTGAGGCCCTGAGGAAGATGTGTGGTGACAGCATACACAATGGGGGCGAGGCATAGAGCCACCCATCGGGCAACTCTGAGTGTGTGTCTCATTACCCAACCACACCTCCTGCAGTGCACTATGAATTAATATTTTCTATAAATCCTGTAATTATCCTGTGAATAGCACAATTATGTTGCATTACTTTTTGTACGTGTTCAAAGCATTCATTTGTGGAATGTAAACACTTAAAATGTACTGTGTTTTCAGAGATCTCTTTTACTTTTTTATTTAGCATAGGGGGAGCCCTACAATTAGAGCAGCAGGGGTTTTTCTTGACCCCCCAGAGGTCCTGGGGGAAGGCGGGCACTCAGGCCCCCACAGACACATTCACAAACACTCAAGCAGCATCCCACATCTTCCTTCACCCTCACACACCTACAGAGCCCCACCAGAGCCCAGGGCTGAGACCCTGCCACCTCAGGGTGACTTTAGGTGCTGGTCTTCCACTGTCTTACTCCGGACACTTTAATACAGAACATTTTGGGGGGGGGGTTGGTCTTTTCAAGACAGGGTCTCCCTGTAGCCCCAGCTGTCCTGGAACTCATTCTGTAGACCAGGCTGGCCTTNTATTGCTATAACATGAAGTCATTTGGAGTCAGTTGAATGCTGTGGTTTGTTTTTGGTTTTGGTTTTTTTTCTTTCTTTTTTTTTAGCAGAATAATGGTCTGAGGTTCTCCCTAATGGCCTGTGACCTGTCTGGCCACAGTTTCCTAGGTTAATATCACTCAATGTCAGGTATGGGCTCCATCTTGTCAAGTGGACCTTAAATCAGGTCAGAAAATGGTTGGTTACTTCCATAACATTCAGGCCACTATTGCACTGATGGGCATATCTTGCCAGGCCAGTTATGGTTTAGCTTACAGGATTGCAGCTAGGCAAGGCTGATGATTACTCTTCTCTTCTGGGAGCATGCATAGCACACACACACACCCCCAGCACTATGAGTGCTAGCCAGTAAAGATGAGACTTTGAGGTCAGCATCAGCTTGATTTCTCCTTGTTTGTTCTACAGCTCATGTATGTAGTTGCCTCAGCAATAGGGTCTTACTGTGAAGTTCTGGTGGATAACCAAGAGCAGGAGCAATAGCCAGTATTGTTTGAGGGTCTGTGAGACCCCTAGTCAACAGCTTCAAAAGAGGGAGTCCATTCCTACTATTAGCTGTTTTTTGGTACCCTCCGGTGTCCAGTAGAAGCACGGTTCCCAGTTAGAGGGTTAACTCCTGTTCATCTCCTTTATATTGTGTGTGTGTGTGTGTATACTTATATATAAGATAATATATATATATAGTAAGAATCTTCTATAATTGTAGGTTTCATATAATTTTTTCTTTACTGTTAGTTATCCCTCCGCATACTCCCTCTTCTCCCTTCCCTTCCATGCCTCTCCGCATTTTATCCTTCCAATACTCCATTATGCTCCTTTCTTTTCCCTTTATGTCATTGATTGTGCCTGCTCTTTATGTTCTCTGATATGAATGACTTAGCCTTTGACAGTTTCCTTGATTATGATGTTTGGGGTTCACCTTTTTTTTTCTGCCCCAGGAATCATTTCTTTTTTAAAAAATATTTTGTTGGGGCTGGAGAGATGGCTGAGAGGTTAAGAGCACTGACTGCTCTTGCAGAGGACCCAGGTTCAATTTCCAGCACCCACATGGCAGCTAAGAAACATCTTTAAATCAAGTTCCAGGGGAATCCAGTGCCCTCTTCTGACCTCCGCTGCATTGCACAACACGGTGCACCAACCTACATGCAGACAGTACATTCATACACATAAAAAATAATAAATAAGACCAAAAAATAAAAAATAAAAGCCAGGCGTGGTGGCGCACGCCTTTAATCCTAGCACTTGGGAGGCAGAGGCAGGTGGATCTTTGTAAGTTCAAGGCCAGCCTGGTCTACAGAGCGAGTTCCAGGACAGCTGGGGCTACAGGGAGACCCTGTCTCGAAAAGACCAAAAAATAAATAAATAAATAAATAAATAAATAAATAAATAAATAAATATTAAATTAAATTTAAAAAATAAAAATATT
>VZQC01001071.1:1755574-1798827 GCA_009823505.1 Rhizomys pruinosus | reverse complement strand
CCCCCTTCCCCTTCCTTTTCCCCTCCCCTCTCACTCCTTCACAACCCAGTGCTGCTTTTCACCATTGTTGAGTTGCCTTTTAATTTTCTACTGAATTTATGTGTGTTCCATACAGAAGATCTTAACCATCTTTATACCCACTTCCCCAGTGTCACCTTCCAGAGCCCCTGCTGGATTTCATGCATTCTGTCATTGATGTTGAGGCCTATCGAGTCAAGTTAGTGTCCCCAAACATCCATCCCTCGGTGCAGGTTTATCCACTGGGGTCTAGTCAGCCTGTCTAGAGTCCCTCCCTTTCGGAAGATCAGTCCTTCCTCACCCAGCAGTAATCAGATTGCTGCCAGAAGTTTTTCAGCTAAGATTGGAGCCTGCTGCCCATTTCCACAGTTTTGTGCTAGGCTTTTATATGTTTGGTTCTTATACATACCGACACCATTGCTGTAGGTTCATATGTGCAAGTTCCCAAGGAGTCTGTAAGACTTATTTCGATATGTTCAAGCACCTCCTCCCATGGCCCTTACAGTCTTTCTGTCCCCTCTTCCCCAATGGTCCCTGAGCCCTGGGTTGGTGAAATTTAATATGAGACCTGTCCAAGGACCCATACTCTGAAGACTGTTGCTAGCTATACTTTGGCCATAAATGTCCTTTTATGTTTGTGGGCCTCTGTTGCCTAAGGGAGCTTCATTGATGAGAGTTGAGAGATGCATTAATATTCTTTCTACCCCTTATTCTACTATGTTCCATGAGCCTCATTTGTAGAGGTTCCTTTGTAGATGTGTCACCTAGTATTGGGCATTTCACAGACAATCTGTGTGTGATGAGTTGTGGAACTCTGTAATAGTCACCATTTGTTGCAAGAGAATCTTCTTTGATGCAAAGTGCCTGGCATACTTGTCTGTAAATATAATGATCCATATTTAGCATATAGTAAGAAATTATAATTGTCTAAGGATGTGACATCCTTGGGGTTTTCTCTAAGATCTATGACCTCTCCAGCCATATGTATTTGGCTGTGTTTATGGTACAACACATAAGTTTCCCCTTATTCAGTGGGCTTTAAATCCAGTTAGGTTACCCTCAAGATTAAAGTGCCACTAGGGCCCCAATATAGTTTGCTGTGTTGATCATTGTTGTGATTATTAGGCCTAGGCCTTAAAGCTGGGGTTGGACCATGATCAGGTATTTTTTTTAACTCAGAGTTAAGATTAATCTGTGAAAGAATCTTTTCAAAATACCTAAAGACAATATACTTAAGTAAAAAACTGGTTCATTTTCTCTATTTTTCAAAAGAGGACAGTTCTGTTTTATCATTATCTTTTGATGAAAAGCATCATAATGTGTTCATATGTTATCAGTGAGAACCAAATAGCCACTCAGAAAACATTACTTTTTTGGACAAAGGCTATGTGGTACTTGATATGTCACTGGCTAACAATACTGAAAATGTGAGAGGATGTTGTTTTTGTATTGCTTGGGATTTGTTGTTGTTGTTGTTGTTGTTGTTGTTGTTGTTTTGTGACCAGGTTTTATGTGTGTGTGGGACTGGCATCAGAATCATAATCTCTTGCCTGCAGAGAACCCTAACATACATAGCCTCCTAAGTATGGAGACTACAAACGGGCATTACCAGAAAAAGCTGTTCAAGCCGGGCATGGTGGTGCACGCCTTTAATCCTAGCACTCAGGAGGCAGAGGCAGGTGGATCTTTGTGAGTTCAAGGCCAGCCTGGTTTACAGAGTGAGTTCCAGGACAGCTGAGGCTACAGGGAGACCCTGTCTCGAAAAGACCAAAAAAAAAAAGAAAAAGCTGTTCAAATTAAATAAAACTGTATTTTTTAAATGTGTCATGGTGCTTCATTCATTTTAAATAAATTCTTCCAAAGTGATTTTTAAAAACTATTTTGTGTTTATTTCTTTTTTTTTGTTGTTTTTGGTCTTTTCAAAACAGGGTCTCCCTGTAGTCCCAGCTGTCCTGGAACTCACTCTGTAGACCAGGCTGGCCTTGAACTCACAAAGATCCGCCTGCCTCTGCCTCCCAAGCGCTAGGATTAAAGGCATGCGCCACCATGCCCGGCTTGTGTTTATTTCATTTAACCCCTTATACTTTAAAAAAAATTTAATAACTACTTAGAAAAGAGAGTAGCTAGCATTTTGTTTAAGCTGGAAATTTTGCTAATTACTATTATAATACATTATAGTTCTCACTTCCAACCAGTCTTGAGTATGACAGCCATTAGTATTATTTTAACAAAACATTCTGGTAAACTATTCTTATAGCTCTACTCACATGTTAACTTGCATGTTAACAGAGTTTGTTCACATGTTAACAGATTGGAAAGTAAATGAGACCCACTCCCGTTTTCCTTTTTAGCCTCTATGTTTGGCTTTGAACTAGTATCTCACAGATGAAGTGTAGTGTGTTCTGTCCATTAAAGGCTGCTTATTACAAAGAAATGAATAAAGGTCATAGGGAACAAAAAGTCATAAAGGATATTTCTCAAGATTAGCCCTTATTGTTAATATTGTAAAGGAAGAAAATCAAGAGAACTTTTTTTTTCCTGATATGCCATGGTGATTGAAGAAATAATAGAATATTTCATAGCAGGAAGTCATATCAAAGAGAAAAATGGATTTATTTATTCTTTTGAGAAAATAAGTAAGCAGTGATTCCTTTCACAGCTTTTAAGATGTTTTATTATAAAACTAATGACCTTAAGTGAGAAATAAAACTTTCATGGGAGAATTGCAGCAGAGACCAGATAATAGTGTAAGTTTTACACTAAGAGCAGGATGTGCACACATCTTGATTTATTGATAGATGTCACTGGAATGGGAAAATTGACTTACCAAACCTTAAGTTGCATGTCTTAGGTGAGTTGTCTAAACTCACTGTTTCTGACCAAAAGAGGTTGTGACAATTTGGAAGGGTCTTGCCATCTGAATACATCTTGTTTTCTTATAAACTATATGTGCCATGTTTTATTGACATAATGGTTTCAAGATAAAATGTATAGGCATAATAACAAATACAATTCTTTTTTTTCCACAGAGTTTATCAGCATAGAAAGAAAGCGTTGTTGCCATCAAGTAGATGAACCACCTATGGTAAGGCAGTCTCTCTTGTCTCTCTTAATGTTGGTGAGGAACTACAAAGGGAAGCTGGTTGGTGACACAAAATGCTACCATTAAACTCTTTTAACCTCCTTTTTGCCCAGTTCTAACTCTACAAGAAAATTCATGTTTTTTAATTAGAGAATTTTTTAAATTTTTGCCAAAATATAGGAAAATGAGATACTACCTTTTAATAGCCATTTCTTTATATTTTTATCTTGAAGTAATTTTAAATATTTTTAATTTTTTAATATTTTAATATAAATATGCAAGTCATTATTTGAGGGCTAGAGAGATATCTCAATGGTTAAGAGTACTGGATGCTTTTGCAGAAGACCTAGGTATACATCCCAGTACCCATCTAGTGGCTAACCACCATCCATAATTCCAGTTCCAGGTGATCAGACACCTACTTCTCTCCTCCATAGGCACTGCACGACATGGGTGCACTTACATATATGCATTCCTACAAGTAAAATTAAAAAATAATTAATGAATCAAAAAAATTATTTTAAAAAATGGTATTACTTAGAGTGAATTTTTATAATAGTGAAAGATTTCCATAATGCTTCATTTCTCTTACAGGTTATTTTGCTTGATTATTATAGAAGTGAATTCTTACCATTTATCTCTTTTCTATTACTACTAAACAATAAAAGGCAATTATACTACCTATTTATTATAGTAACATATATAGAATTAGATTTCCTTTTAGACTTTGAGCATACTTGTATGAAGTACACTTAAGTAACTAGTTTCTCACTGAAGACTTTATAAGGTGATGTAATATAGAATACCTCTTAATTTTCCTTCAACATAATATTGTGTCTTTCAATTTATTCACATAGCTCACCATTTCCTTCTGTGAGACAGATCTCACAATTTTTAAGGAAAGTAAAAATAGTATTGAACTGCATTTGGGTATTTTCTTTTGATTAATAATTGCCTCCTTAAAAAATTGACTTCACTTTCTATTTGATAAGCAATGTGTTTTATAACTTAAAATTAGTGTGTATGAGATGAGTCATGAAGACAGCTAATAAGTCAGCCAAAAGAGTAGCTACCACATTGTAAAAGCTTTATGCATTACCAGAAATAGATTAAGGAAATTTATTATTTTAACATATTTGAGTAATATACTCAGTACTTAGATTATCTTATATACTTTTGAAATGGATTTTAATATTATAGGCTTTTTGTGGCATCTACATTTACATTTTTGTTTCATTTATAGATTATGAAACTCAGAAAAATACAACCCAGCACATTTTTCTTGCTATATAGCATCTAGGCCAATTGTAGATCACTCAGTGTCAATTAACTGATGAAGTATTAGGGCCCAATCCACAGGAAACCAAGAGAGTAATAATATTTATGGTAATGACCTGGTAACTCCAGAAGAACTCTATGAAGGAGCTGAAGCAAATGCTATGTAAACATTGCTGATCTTCTGATTATTCCTTCTTGGTTGGATTATGAAATGGAAGCTCCTTGTGTATTTGCACTATTTTTAACTCTGGACAGTCAACTGGTTTTTACATATTTGCTATCTATATCAACATCCCCAAACAACCACCTTTCTTTTGATATGTTTTCTGAAGTAGGACCAGCTACCCTTCTTCTTTCTCTTGCTACAAACTAAAGCATTTTCCACCCACCTCCACAGTCCTCCAGCTTGTCGAGAAGATATGAGAATGGCTGGTGCTGGACCTGAATGATGTCATGACTTTGTACCTAAACCCAGTATCCAGTATCTCTACCCATCATCACTCCTAGTCCCTCTTGCTCCTAGTGTTCCTAGTCTATAGCTCTTGCCTTGAGGAGTCCTAAATGCTAGTTGTAGCCATTTAGCAAGAGAAAGAAATGGGTAAAGGAGAACTTCTCAAGTCTCTATTCCAGGGAATGGTATGTTCCTTCTTAGTCCAAGATCGAATTCTGAGTGGACTTTTCAGGAAATATGTGTTTACGAAGTAGAGTTTGCTTCTGAAACCACTACGGTACTATGCCATGGAAGTAAATACAGATTAGCAATTAGCTTGAGAATATAACTATTCTAAACCATTGTACTATGTTCCCTAGCACTCTTTTAAGTTGACTTGCTTTTTTATTTTTGTTACATGAACTTTGATACTTTGGATTGGATTTGTTGTTCTTGTTTCTGACACATACAGTGCCCTGTTCTTGAACTTCCTTGATAGAGAGGGAAGAATATCCTTGCATGCATGACCCCTCCATCAAAAACAGTCAAAATCTTTTTGCTTGCATGCTGACCTGTTTTTTTGTTTTGTGTTGTCTTGTTTGGGGAATTGAACTTATGACCTCACACATGCCAGGCAAGTTCTCTACCACTAAGGTACACCCCAAACCTTGCATGCTGAGTTCTTGATTCTTTCACACCTAAGAATACATTTCCAAGTTGTTGTTTTTTCCATAAAATAAGTGATGAATTATCTAAGTGTACAGAACTAAAAATATCTCTCATTTCTCTTTGCATAAAATATGTTCTTAATTTTAGGTTATAACCTTTTCACTTAAAAATGTGGTGGAAATTGGTCATCTCTGCCTTCTGGCAGTTGGTGTTGCAGGAGAGGTACTGGACAATTAGTCTGCTATTATTTCATATTCATGGCCTGCTAGGCCTATTTGTATATTACAAGTTTTCTTTTCTTTGTACTTAATATCCTCATTCAGATTTGATGGTTGAAACTGTAACTTTCTTGTTGTTGATATTTTTCCTGACTAATACTCAGTTGGATGCTATATGCTGTAGGAAAAACAAACAAGCCATGAGACCTTATAGATTATATGAGAGACAATAATAGATTATATGGAAACAATTAGATTACACTGGTTTAAGGACTAGTCACTGCACCTGCTGATAGCCTGTGGTAAATAAGGATAAATTATCAGTCTCAGATTATTCAGAGGTCATTATCTGAACCTTGAAAGGCAGGTGTAAAAGTTAATAGTTAAGTCAGCACAAGCTTGAGACTTATTTACTTTAAATGGAGGGTTTATTTGCAAATCAAAGAAAAACACCAGCTAGCATAAGGAAATATTCCCCAAGAACAGAGTTAAAGCATATCTACCTTTTAATGTAGTATTATCATATGCACAGCATAATATTTTGTGATAGTTATTATGCTTGCAGAAGACATTAAAACATAGCGAGCCATACCAAGTATGTAAAGACTTCTTAGTCATTTGAATATGATTTTTAATCTCCACAGAAATAGATAATGAAATTCAAATAACATCAAGATGGAGTTAATGGGTTCATCTTTTACACAGTTCCTACTTTTCAAACCTATAACAGTTAACTAATATTACACCTTTATTCTTAATTTATTCAGTGATCTTGTTACTAAGTACAATTTTTCTTTTAACAAGTAGATTTGGGGTAGGTTTTTTTTAATTACAACTTACATTTTCCCAGAGGTTTATATTTATACATCTACCACAAGAGGGTCAGACACTGCATTCTGTCTCATTAGATTATACAAGTTGTAAAATACTTCATTTGTCTGAGGAGTCCTGTAATTATTAGGATTTAAAATATCTTAGCTTGACTTGAAATTTAAATGTCAACTCATTATTATTCTTCATTATCACATGAATTTTACAATCTGTTCATTAATTCTTTAGCTTGACAGAAATTTTCTAAGGGCTAATTGATACCATTCATCACTTAATTATCAGTAGTAAGCTTTGCTGTGTTTTAGACTTCTTTTGTTATTTTTGAAATAGTAGATGTCCATGATTCTACTTGCCCTTAACACTAAATTTAGTCACAAATCTACTGGTTGAATTATACAAAGTAAATTTTATTATCTTTGGAATTTATGATCTCTCTCTTATTCTGCAACATTTTGAATCTTTATTTCGAGATTGTTATCATTTATTACTACCCTTTATAAAATATATTAAGTATGACTTTCATATTTAATGTATTATTAGTATTATATTTGTTGATAAGTATATGAACTTAAGTGAAATGCCTTGATTCAAAGGGCACACTTTATCTTCTCCAATCTATACCATTTTCTAGGAGTTCATAGTATGTAAACTGAGGTGAATATGCCCCTATAAAATTCATAAAATAGAACTTATGGCAAATCTCTTCCTGCAGGTAATTGCAGGGTGGAGAGGGAACCCATAAACTATAAGCTTTTATAGCATATGTCATAAAAGAATCTGTTTTCACTTATCAATGAAGTAGCAATTCATAGCAATTCTATTAAAATTTCTATTGAGTTTTGAAACAAATGCAGAATAGATGCTATGAAAATCATTTGTAGTTGTTTGTGACACACATTATTCTTAAGTATCTTCACATTGGTTTTCTCCTATGAACACTGTCATATGAAGCTTATGAAGTTTATGTTGGTTGATATTTTGGGCCCCATTAGCACTTCATTAGACATTTATGGTTTTCTTACATTTTTCCTTTTAAGTCTCTTTTTTGCTGTGCTAAACATTTTTATCTAAAAAACTTACTCTAAAACTTTGATGTTTGGGGACCACTATAAGTAGCAACAAGTGGCATGAACTAAATTCTAAAGTATCAACAGATATACAGAATACATGGGAAAATAACATGGCAACCACTGTAGAAACACCAAAAGACCTATAATGCGTGTCTTCATAAACTAGGAAACATGTCTAAGTAGTTCTTGAATTCATTAGAAAAGTGACTTAAAGGGGCTAGAGAAATGGCTCAGTGGTTGAGCTGATTGCTTTTACAGAAGACCTAGGTTTGAATCCCAGAGTCCAGAGTCCACATGGGACTAACAGCCGTCCATAATTCCAGTTCCAGGAGATCTGATACCATCTTCTGACCTCTTCAGGTATTGACAACATGGTTGCCCCTACCTCCATGCAGACAAGACACTCATACACATAAAATAAAATTAAAAAACAATAATAATAAATTTAAGCCAGGCATGGTGACTCGAGCCTTTAATCCCAGCACTTGGGAGGCAGAGGCAGGCGGATCTCTGTGAGTTCAAGGCTACCATGGACTACATAGTGAGTTCCAGGCCAGCTAGGGCTACAGAGAGACCCTGTCTCCAAAAGACCAAAATAAATAAATAAAATAATTTTTGGAAAAGAGTCACATACTTTTGCTATTCATCTCATATAATAGGATTTACTTAGTAAATCCCTGTGGAAGGGATTTCATGTCACCAAGGCCATGTGTGCACAAGTACAGAAATGGAGGGTAAGCCAGAGTACTGTAGTGACTCCAGAACTTGAGTTGTTTACGAAGGTTAGTTAGAGACGTTAGTATTATCTGGGTCTTAAAGGAGGTTTAGATTTTAAAAGTAGTAGGCTCTTTAGAGCAGACCAGAGTAACAGTGTGACCAAAGATCATAGAAGAAAGAGTACATAGATTATAGATTGGCTGAAGTAGAGTAGATGAGACAGGTTAGGATTAGGAAAGATGATTTGAGTATGATTCATAAACATCATTTGGGTGTTAGGTTAACAATGAAGAATATTCAACATGGGCAATAATGAAGCATTTGAACATGAATATGTTCAAGGGAGTAATGTTTTTAAAGGATTAGATAAAACCAGCTCACAAAATAAAGGCAGATGGATCTGAAGAAGGAACCATGGAAATAAAGGTCTGCCTTTGAAAAAGACTAAGATTGGAACTGATTTAAGTGGACTGTATTTCTTTGCTCTGCCTTATTTGAAAGGTCAGAAGAAGATCCCTCGTAATATGAACAGTGGAGAAAGAGACACCTAGACTAGGAGGAATTAGTATAGCATCTTGGAAGTCAGAAAGAGCATGAAGTAGAAGATGTCCCTTTGGTGTCAGATGGGACCAGAAATGTTCAGAAGGATGGAAGCAGTTAGTGCCTATAAAGCAAATTTACATGGTTTTGTTTTTTGTTTTTGTTTGTTTTATAGACAGGATCTTTCTATAGCCCCAGCTGGCCTGGAACTTGCTAAGTAGATCCACTTGCCTCTGCCTCTGCCCCTGGAGTGCTGGGATTAAAGGTATGCACCACAATGTCATTCTCTGATGTTTTTAAACATTCTGCTACATACTTTCTGCTAGTACTTCTGACCTGCATAACATCACTGTATTGTGTAACAGTCATGAAATAGGATTTCGGTGACAAAGCCTGTAGAGAGCTGAGCAGCACTGGGGAGGTGAAGAGAAGGACGGAGGAAATGGGACATAAAGACCATGATTTGGAACATAGACCAGTTACAGATGCCTTCCAGGGAGGCTTTTTAAGAGAGCCATTTTCTTTTTTTCTTTTTTTCTTTTTTCAATTAGCAATAATTGTGCCTCCGGTAAACCTCATTGGCTACGATACTGCCACTGTGCAAAGCTAAGAGAGCCATTTTCTAAAATAGTTCCTATAAAGCATCCTGTCAACCCACTAAGAAGTTTCAAACAGATAATGATTTGAGGTTATTGGATCGTCTTGGGTGATTTCATAGGAAAAGTGGTATCTGGTTTTTTAATAGCTGTATGATGAGTTAAAGGCATGTAAGTCACAGAATAATCTGGATGTGAGAAGGGGATCTTGGGGTTTGGGGAAGAATGAGGCCTAGAAGCTGTGGTTTCTCTAGTACACTGACAGAGTCACCTGTGACCTTGAGAAAGGAAATTGCAGACACCTGCTGCACTTCAAACTGTGCTACCCACATGCCACAGACAGCTGTTTGAAAAGCAGGAGTGGAGGAATGAGAAGGTAGTTATGAGATGATGGGTCCTCTTCCACCCTTCTTGAGACCTAATTAGAAAGCTCACTGAAAACCCTGCTGCTAATACCTAGTGGGTGATTCTCCAGCTGGTATTTTAATCTTAACTATTCTTTCCTTTCTCCATGCTGCTAAAAATCTTCTAATTAATATTTAGGGAATTGCCATCTAAGACTATCCCCCAAAACTAAAAATAAGTATATCTCAGTATAACTCCTATCTCCCTGAGGGTCTTCAATGGGCCTTCACTCTAGTTTTCTGTCACTGCTACTACCAGCTTGTTAGTTCCCACCACTTTGTAGTGTGTTAGGTTTGTGTGGTTTCCTGATGTCCCACACATGTTGCTTTCTCCTTACATGGTATTTCTATGATATAACTAATTTTGTCCACTCATGGCTAGAATCAAGATTTTCCTCTCTAACATGGAAAGCTATGGTTTCTTTTATCTATGTTTTTACCTATGTTGTTGCTTTCCTCAGTAAGCATCTTAACCTCCAATAACAATCATTCCCATGATTTTTAAAAAATAGCATTATTTTAAAATATTTGTATCTGTTTTATTTTATTTTATTTTATGTGTGTGAATATATTGCCTTCATATATGTAAGTGCACCTGTGCCATGCAATGCCTGCAGAGGTCAGAAGAGGACGTCAATTCCTTAGGAATTGGAGTTACAGACCATTGTTAACGACCATATAGGTTCTGGGAATCCAACCCGGGTCCTTGCAAGAGCATTCAGTGCTCTCAACCACAGACCCATCTCTCCAGCCCTGTAACAGCATTATTTTAATATGATTCATATAGCATGAAGTTTAACCTTATATTACATGTATTTATTCTGTGCCTATGTGTATAGGAACACATATTCACCACACATATAGAGAGGTCAGAAGACATCTTGTAGGAGTCAGTTCTCTCCTTCCACCATGTAGATCCCAAAGATTGAATTCTGGTCACTGGGCTTGGCAGCAAGTGCCTTTACCCACTGAACCATCTCATCAGTTCAAATTTAGCCTTTTTTTAAAGTATATACTTCAGTGCCTTTTAGTTTATTTAGAGTTATATAACCAGCAACATCTATATTTAAAGCATATTCATTACACCAAAAGGAAATCCCATACTCTAATAGCACCCCCCCCATTTATTTCTTTGTCCTCCTATTCCTGACAATTGCTAGTCTACTCTTGTTTCTGTGATTTACCTTATCTGGACATTTTATATACATCATATACTCTCATATTTTCAAGGTTCAACTCCGTAGCATGTGTCACAGTTTAATTATTTTCCATGGCCTAAGGATACTCTGTTATTTTGATATATCACGTTTTGTTTAGCCATTAATCCACTGATGGACATTGATGGAGTTGCTTTTTGTTTTAGCTATTATTGATAATTTTCTACTAACATTCACATATGGGTAGGGGGTATAGACATAAATCTTCAGTTCTTTGGAAATTTTGGTACACAGACTGGAAATTGGCTTAGTGGGTAAAGCACTTCTATGCAAGCATGAGGACCAGAGTTCAAATCCCCAGCATTTAGTAAATACCAGGCAGGCATGGTAATCTACTTATAATCCAGCACTAAGGAGGCAGAGAGGATCCTCGGAGCAAGCTGGCTAGCTAGCCTAACAAAACCAGTGAGTTCTGAGTTCAAGAAACTGCTTGCCTCAATATATAAGGTGGAGAGTGATAAAGGAGACACCAGATGTTAATCTCTGGCTTGCCACATACATGCATACTCACTGGCATCCAAACATGCACCCACACATATGCAGCACACACAACACACAAATACATATTAAGAAAGGAAACTAAATATAGAGTTACTGTGTCATGTTGTAAATTAGTGTTTATTTGTCAAAGTGCTTTCCAAAGTATTTGAGCCATTTAAAAATATTACCAGAAAATAAGAGTTGTGATTTCTTCACACCCCCACACAGTTTTTCATTTGTTTGTTTCCACTTACTATTCTGCTTTCTTTTTTGACCTAGTGGTAATTTGCAGCACATTATTTAATTTCTACATATTTGGGGATTTCCCTAATTTCTTCCTGTAATTGATTTCTATTTACAGTTCATTTTAGTTATAGAGTATATTTTCTGTGATTTTAGGGTTTGGTTGTCTGAGGTTTTTGTTTTTGTTTTGTTTTTTTTTGAGACAGGGTGTCTATATAGCCCCAGCTGTCCTGGAACTCAGTCTGTAGACCAGACTGGCCTTGAAGTCACAGAGGTCCACCTGCCTCTGCCTCCTGAGCACTAAGATTAAAGGCATGTGCCACCACGCCCAGCTTAAAGATGGTTCTTAGCTGCCGTGTGGGCACTGGGAATGGAACCTGTGTCCTCTGCAAGAGCAGTCGGTGCTCCCAACTGCTAAGCCATCTCTCCAGCCCTGATTTTAGGTTTTTTAATTCATGTTTCTAAAAAAGAATTAGTTTATGGTCTATAATATTGTCTGTTCTAGGGAGTGTTTCTTGTGTACTTCAAAAATACATGTATACTGATTTTATAAGTATAAAAAATGTCATCACATTATCTCATTTAGTTAGTCTATAATGTCCAGAATGCTACCCATTATGGAATACAGGTGAATAAAAGTTTCCAACTATTGCTGTTGAGCTGTCAGAGTCACTTTTTAATTCAAGCATTTTTGTCTTGGGTTTCTAAGGCTTTATTAGATACATATGTGCTTGTACTTCCTTTTATTTATTTCTTCCTGACCATTTCACCATTACAAAACATTCTTCTTTGTCTATAGTGACAGTTTTCATCCTAAAGAACTTCTTCCTGGTATTAACTCATTTGGTTTCTGTCTTGTTTCTGTCCATTCCAACCATTCTGCCTTATTATAGTAGTAGTAGTAGTAGTAGTAGTAGTAGTAGTAGTAGTAGTCTTTTTTGAGACAGGATCTCCCCTTTAGACCCAGCTGGCCAGAAATTTGCTGTGTAGACCAGGCTGGTCTTTCCACCTGCCTGTGCCTCCCGAGTGCTGGGGTTAAAGGCATGGGCACCACATTGGGCTGGACTCCTGTGTATCTTTAAATCTGAAGTATTCTTCTGAAGTATTTAAATCTGAGGTATTATTGAATCATGAATTTTATTCATTCTGATAATTTGTTCTTTCTCTTTGAAATTTTAACCTATTTACATTGTATTTAGTTACTAATAAGGTAGGATTAAATCTACAGTTTGGCTTCATTTTTTAAAATGTATCTTGTGTATTGTTGTTTTTCCATTATTGAAAAATTCCAATAGTGGAAATATTCCAGTATTTCCATTATTCAGTTTTATTTGGGGACAAGGTAAATTCATATCTTTGCTTATTATTCCTTTTACTCATTTCTTTTTAATAGGTTTTTCTTTAGTTATTTTCTTAGTAGTTGCCCTTAGAATTAACACCCTAACATAATCTGTTTGGATTAGAAACAATTTATTGAATAAAAGTTTGATTCTGGCCGGGAATGGTGGCGCACGCCCTTAATCCTAGCACTTGGGAGGCAGAGGCAGGAGGATCTTTGTGAGTTCAAGGCCAGCCTGGTCTACAGAGTGAGTTCCAGAACAGCTGGGACTACAGGGAGACCCCGTCTCAAAAAAACAAAAACAAACAAACAAAAGTTTGATTCTAGTATAGTTCTTTTCCCATCTTTACCTTTTGTGTCATAAATTATATCTTTTTATTTTGTAATCTCATCAATATATTTTTATAACTATTTACCAAGGTTTCTTTTCAATTACATGAAATTAAAATGAGTTACAAGTGAGATGGGGTTTTGTTGTTGTTTAGTTTTGTTTTTTTTTTTTCTTTACTAGTGATTGAACCAGTCTTCTCAGAATCCTTCACCACTGAGCTATTCTCAGGCCTTGGATTTTTTTTTTTTCTTCAAAACAGGATCTCACTAAGATGCCCAGACTGGCCTTGAACTCACTCTGTAATCCAGGCCACTCTTGGCCCTCCTGCCTCAGCCTCCTGAATAGCTGAGATTATAGGCCCAGGATCTGCTAGGTCTGGCTTATCAGAGAATTTTTTATTTCTACAAAAGGATTTGTTTCACTATCAAGTAATTCTTTATTTCAGCCTGAAGGATTTCTTTTAGTGTTCATTGAATGATAGGCTCACTAGCAATAAACTGAGTTATTATTCCCCCCACTTTCCCCAGTCTCTCTGTCTCTCTCTCTCCTCTCTCTCTCTCTCTCTCTCTCTCTCTCTCTCTCTCTCTCTGAATTTTTCTTTTCTTTTCAAAGTAACTTTTGCTGGAATTCTTTGTTGAGTCTTCATTCACCATTCCGTCCATTTCTGACCTCCACATTTTCTAATGAGATGTCTTAGGTTAATATTGTTTAGAATCTCTCTCACATAATAAGTTCCATTTTTCTTGCTCCTCTTAAGAGTCATTGCATCCCTTTGGTTTTCACCTGTTTGATTGTATCTCCTACTTAGGATTCATTTTATGACAAATATCCTTTCTTCCCTTTCCCCTGCTCTTCTGACTTGAAATACAGAGGTGCACACCGGAAGGTGTTACATGAGTCTTCATGTTTGCACATTATTTCCCATGTGTACTTCAGATTAAATCATTTTGGTTTATTTATCTTGAAGTTCACTGATTTTTTTTTTTTTTACTTCTGCCGGTTCACATCTATTATTGAGTCACTCTGCTGTATATTAGACTTTTCAATGCCAGAATTTGATGGATTATTTTTTCCTTGTGTTTTCTAGTTTGGTGAGCTATTATACTCTCTCAATTGTTTAAACAATTCTCCTTTGGGTTTTTCAACATATTTAAAATGCTAACTTGAAATCTCATATAGTAAATCTAACATCTAGACATTCTCAGTAACAATTTCTGTTGCAAATCTGTAAATCAAAATTTTTAGTTCCAACTCATATCACCACCTAAAGTATATGCATTTAAGCAGTCAATTATTGTTTTTGAAAATGGTTCTAACATTATAACTGTCATATGCACAACATTCTCTGAGTCCTAGTAATTACAGCCATGGTGGCCCATATACCTTTAATCCTAATACTGGGCGAGCAGAGGCAGGCAGATAGCAATAAAATGGAAGCCAGACTCGTGTCTTGATTCCTATTTTTGTATTCTTTCCATTACTCTTATTTTATCTGAAAATAGTTCAAATTAAATGCTTTAAAATACTTGCTTGATAAAATGTTTCAATTTTGCACATACTAGTATTAACCATGCTGGCAAAAAATCATTAATCTAGTACAGACAGTAAGCTTTATGCAATTACTTACTTTGTCTCAGTTTCCTTATCTGCTGTTATTCAGATAAGATTAGTTAAGAATAATAGGACCTTAATTATTTTTTATAATTATCTTTAGGATTATCTTATTGTGACATTCATATACAATTAGAAGATTGTATTATGCTAAAATAGAGCATAAATGTCTTTTTTTCTTCTGAAATAAAATATAGTCTATTATCACTACTAAGAAAGGGGCCATATGAATATTTAATAATGTGTTTCTGTTCAGGTATCATTAAATTTATTTTATATATTTTTTTCCTCTTATTTCTAATTTAATACCAAAGAGCCAAGATTCCTTAATTAATATTAGAAGTGACTTTATTTCCCCTCATTTTTATTAGTTCTTTGAGAAGTTTATTCAGTGTATTTTGATCATCTTCACACACCCTTTGAATTTCCCTCCAGGTCCACACCTCCTTCCCTACCCACCCTGCAGGTAGTCAGCCTACCAGGGACCACACTCTTAAGGAATACTGACTGTCCCTTTCCCAGCAGCTATCAGTTGCCAGTAGTCCTCAGCTGAGGGGTGGGCCATTGTGCCCGCCTCCTCTTACCAGGCTAGGATTTTGTGCGGCTTATGCTGCACAGATCTGTGCTTGCTGGTCACAAGCTTATCAGTTCATATGTTCACCCACCCCCTTTCTCCTTGTACTCATTCACTGCCTCTGGCTCTTCCAATCTTTCTGCCTCTTCCACAGTGATCCCTGGCCTTGGGAGGAAAGGGTATGGTAGAGGTGTTCCATTTAGTGCTGAGCATTGCACAGTTTCTTGTTCTCTACACTTTGACCAGCTATGGGTCTTAATTCCCACTTATTGCCACAAGAAGCTTTTCTGTGTGGGTTGAGAGATGCACTAATCTCTCCAATAAGACATTAGGAATCAGTTTGATACTGTCTGTTTGCCAGAATACTAGTAAATAAGTTTTCCCATAGAGCCTGTGACCTGTCTAGAGTGACTCTTGGCCTCCATAACAGTGCCATGTATGGTTTTCATCTTGTGGAGTGAGCCCTAAATCTAACCAGAAAGTGGTTAGGGAGCTGGAGAGATATCTCAGCACTTAAGAACGTTCTCTGATCTTACAGAGGACCCAGGTTCAGTTGCCAGCAGCCACATGGTGGTTAAAAACTGTAACTGTAGTTTCAGGAAATCTGATGCCCTCTCTGGCCTCTGTGGGCATTGCCCAACATGGGTGCACACATACATGCAGGCAAAACCCTCTCTTACACAAATAAAATACAAATAATAAAATATATTTTTAAAAGAAAGTAGTTGGGTATTTCAATGACATTTGTGGGTATATCTTCCCAGTCCAGTCATTAGCTTGCGGGGTTCACAGACAGGTAAGAGTAGGGTGCATAGCACTTTCCAGCACTATGAGAGCTATCCAAAAGGGATGCACTGGATTTAAAAAATAACTTTCTTTTTTAATTATTATTTGTTGTTCATATGTATGAGTGTATTGCCTATATGTATTTAAGTAAACCCATGTTGTGCATTGCCCACAGAGCTTATGTCATAAGAGGGTGTCAGATTCCTGTGGAACTGGAGTTACAGACAGTTGTTAGCCACCATTGGGTGTTGGGAATCAAACCCTGGTCCTCTGCAAGAGCAGCCAGTGCTCTTAACCACTAAGCCATTTTTCCAGCCCCCAAAATTAACTTTCTTAAAGCTTATTTTATCTCAAGGTAAATAGTAAAATCATACTTTAAGTTTCCCCTTAATAGTAATTGGTAATAATCCTGCCAGTATCCATTAAAAATACCCTTGAGCCAGACACAGTAGTACAAATTTTTAATCCCAGGACTCAGGAGGCAGAGGCAGGCAAATCTCTGTGAGATTAAGGCCAGCTGGGAATATGGAAGACCTTGTCTGAAAACAATAGCCACAAAAAAAGGACCCTTGAGTATTTGACTGAATGCCCCTCTGTCAATGCATAGGACAAAATTCCATAAACAAAGGACCATGAGAAAACAGTAGGCACAAACAGCAGGATTAGAAAATTATATTCCTGCCGGGCATGGTGGCGCATGCCTTTAATCCTAGCATTTGGGAGGCAGACTCAGGCAGATCTTTGTGAGTTCAAGGCCAGCCTGGTCTACGAGTGAGTTCCAGGCCGGCTGGGGCTACAGGGAGACCCTGTCTCAAAAAGATCAAAAAATAAAAATAAAAAATTATATTCCTGTATCCAGAGGAGAAAGGCATAAATAGAATCCTTAGCATCACATTTTGGAAATGAGACCATTTTAACCTTAAAGTCTTCTCTTAAATTGCTGTAACAAAAGTTGGAAGTAATCCTGAAAAGGTCAAGCTAATCTCAGATCACTTCATGGCACAGCAAGGTCCAATACACTTTAAAGGAAACAGGAAAAACCAGCTCTCAGTATACAAAATTCACATTCAGTAGTTCCCTAGGGCAATTGTGGCAATCTCCTGCAGACTTGGTGGTGACTTAAACAAAACTTATTCTCCCACCTTTCTAGAAGCCAGAAATCAAGTCAAGGGAATTAAGGAGAAAAGTATGGAGACAGTGGTAGAATCTAGTTGGCACACTGGCTTTATACTGGCAGAGCAGAGTTCTCCAATGATTTGAACCAAGCTGAAGCACTGCTACAGGAGAAAGTACTCAGGTGTAAGAGTTGATTCAACATAGCTTGGCTTGCTGAATGGCCTGGGGCATTATGAATATTGACTGCTGGATTTCATTGTAGATAAAAGTGCAAGAAACAGCTGGCTGCTGAGCGCTACTGTTCAGTGTTCCTGCAAGAGTCACTGAGAATTCTTCTGAGACAGCTATAATAATATTTAATTTCTTGGAAGATAATGCAAAGAAAAAAATCTACTTAATGTCTTAAATAACCTGGCAAGCTATTTAAAACATGAAATAGTATACATTAAGCACTGCCATGAAGACTGAAAAATGTATATCAATTAGCAAAGCTAATTATACCACTTGCAATGGTACACAAATAGAATCCAGGTTCTTGGAACATTGAGTCAGGAGGATCAAGAACTCAAGGCCAACCTGGGCTGCATAGTAAAATCCTGTCTCAAAACTACTTAGGGCTAGACATGTAGCTCACTGGTAGAGGACTAGCCTGGAACTGTTTGCTCCCTGGCACTCTCCTCTGCCAAGACAGAGACAGAGATGGCAGGGGTGGGATGGGATTGAGAGAAGGGGAAAAAAAGTCAGAGAAAATGATTGACCTAACTAGGTGTGGTCGTGTGTACCTGTAGTCCCAGAATTAGGGAGTCTGAGAAGATCATCTGAGACCAGCCTAAGTAATATAGCAAGACCCAGTTTCAAAAAAACAAATAGAAACTAAATTACTAGCACTTCATTCATGATTATGTCCAAGCAAAATGACTTTGAGAAAGAGAAGAAATTCTTTGAGGATGTAATTCTGTTTCAAATACATGGTCTCCACTCAGGATAGAATAGAAGGCACAAATATGCTATTAGATAAAGTGTGTGAGATACACATACTGTTGCAAAATAAGCTTTGTGTTAGATCTATTTTGCCCAAGTGTAGGCTTAATATAAGTTCTTAAAATAGATTTAAGATCTGGCAGGCTAAGCTGTGATATTTAATAGATTGGGTATATTAAATGCATTTTCTATTTAGCAATATTTCAATTTATAGATCTATTGTGTGGTAACCCCATCAAAAGTCAGAGGTCATCTATCTGTATATGAACCAAGTAGATTTTATGAAACATTTCATTCCTCAGATCGGTCCTTACCAACATGGGCACATGAGTTCATGTCTTTAAACTTTTGTTATAGAAAGATTTCATAACTACCCTGTCACATCAAGATTGGATCCTATTGTAGAAGACTTTCTATCCTACTTCCATGCCAGCCACTGTGGATAATAAATTACAGATTTAGTAAATTACCAAGGATGCTCAAATCAGACTTTATACTGAGGCCTTACACAACATGGAGATGTGATCAAGATACTGTTCATAAAGACAAGCCTCTTGGTATTTTGCCTATCTACTTTTTAGAGTTTTACTTTATCATAAAACATTAAGATAATAAAATCTACTTGTAAATAGGAAGATCATAATTTATTCAGAATCTACTGCCAAATTCAACCAATCAGGTTTGCCATTAAACTATGATTATCAGAAGAGAGTTTCAGATGACAACATTTGAGCATATTAGATAAGAACACACCCTGGATCACTACCACCAGATTCTCCTGAGCCACATGGTTTCTGTCCTAGGCTCTGGCTCCCAGTATAAAAGAAGAGTCACAGCCAAATAGTCCAACTCACTGCCTGACTGTAGACTGTTGCTGGGCCAGGAACACAGTTACTTATTTTGTAGCCACTCTGTACCTAAATGTCAATAATAATATGTTGCACTGCTTCTGAGGATGAAGCTTCACCATTACCCTCCTAAGGATGCTAGTTGTGAAATCTGATGTGAAAGGCATTGTTGTGCATCAGGAGATAACACTCTGGTGGTGTAGAACATAGAACTGAAATTTATAGGGGCTGGAAATGGATATATGGAAGGTATCACTCATTTGTGCTTCCAAGACAGGGTGGTAATAAGGGATTTATCTTATGCCATCAAGTTGTGGGACTGTACTACTCTGCTGCATACCAGAATACCAAATTGGGTGACATAAACAAAAAAAATATTTCTCACAGTTTCCGAAGTGGTAAGTTCAAGATATCGGCAGTGTTGGTGTTCTCCTAAGGCATGTCTTAGCTAGCAGATTGTCACCTTCTGGCTATGCCTTCACATGGCCTATTCCTTTCTATATATGTGCATTTGTCTTTTCTTCATCTTCAAAAAACTGGGATCCTATTAATCTGGACCACACCCAGATGACACCAATTAATTTTACTTTCCTTATTAAAGGCCATCTCTATAGATACATTCACATTGGTGCTAGGGGCTTCAACTTTTAAATTTTGGAGAGTGCAATATAATCCATAACAGAAGGCCTAGAACAAGTTGACATGTAATGATGACTTGGACCTCACAGTGTGCTACCATCATTTGGTGTGCTGTATTTGGTTCTGTAAGAATTCATACAATAATCAATTGATACTATAATAGAATAAAATGTATTTTATTCACTCATGTTAGGCCTGTGGATATGTCAAGAGATTCTTTCATAAACAGACCTTTGTGGAAAATTTAGTAAAAGTTTTCATATATCAGTTCGATGAACTCTAGATTGTGAGTAGTTCACACAGTGACATAAGCCTCATGTGAGATTTTCTATGTGATATTTACACCTAAGGTCAATCTTCCCTATTCTTCCCAAAAGCCTCCTAGGACTCATATAAATAAGCATGCACTAGCCTCATACTGCACTCGAACTCTTTTTTTTTTTATTTTATTTTATTTATTTCTGTATGTGTATGAATGTACTGTCTGCATGCAAGTTTGTGCACCTGTGTCATGCAATGCCGCAGAGGTCAGAAGAGGGTCTCGGATTCCCCTGGAACTGGAGTTCTCCTGGAATTGGAGTTTAAGATGGTTCTCGGCCGCCATGTGGGTGCTGGGGATCGAACCGGGGTCCTCTGTAAGAGCTGTCGGCGCTCTTAACCGCTAGGCCATCTCTCCAGCCCCTCGAACTCTTTTCAAGATATGGTCTCTGACCCTATTATACTGCCTTAACTTTAGCTTCCCCTGCTTTTGGATATCGCCCACAACACCAACATGTTGAACTATTTTGGGTCCCTCTTCCCTGAACTCAAGCATGCTATAGAGCCTGGTTGAGATACACATTCCTACTCTTCACTAGCTAATTCCTGATTATCCTTCATTTTCCTACAAAGCCTAAATGGGGTACTTCTTCCAGAAATTACCCTGTTTACTGCATCTAGCACAACATTTAGATTTCATATGAGTTACGATTTAAATAATTGTTAAATGAAATAATTTCTTGGCCTAATTGCAGTGGGTTATAATGATGTGTTTCCATTACATACAGTTACGTAACCTATGTATTTTCAAGCCCTATTTTACTAGAGAAGAAACAGTGAAGTGTGATCGTCGGTATAGTTATTATTATAGCCATTGTATATAGTCATCAAATCTATAATGGATTAAGATCTCTTTATTTTTAACTGCTATAAAGGACTTTAAAGTATCTGTGCAGCCACTGGAATATCATTTTGACTTTTTTTTTCCAAAAGAAAAACAATCAAGTGTAATAACACAGAGAAGAGGATTTTTGTAGAAAGGCATTTCCTCATAATTTGTATCTAGCAAAAATCAGCTTTTAAAAGGTAAGTCAAACGATTTAGGTTGTTGGTATAAAAACACCCGCCCTCAAAAAAAAGTTTCTCTCAAAAAACAGATCTTAGCCTAAACCAAATGATGATAATGGAGTTACATATTCCCATTGCTCCAGTGAGCTTTTCCTTTTCTTTGGAACAGATAACCTGAAGAATTTTCTTTTCAGATGTAGCTGCATAGCACAGAATGGGCCCTAAAGGTGTAGTATAAAACACTTTTAAGAAGGAGTGGTGTATAGGGTTGTTTTCTTACATTTGCTTCAAAGTAATTTACTTTAAAACATTAACATCTGCTATTTCGAAGCTAATCTTAGTGTGTTGAATGCTCTTAACCATTTCTCAACCCCACAGTCTTTTATCTTGCCTCTCCTGCTGTGTTCCCACCACCCCTGATCCCATTAGCAACCCTTGACACAGCCTCAGACTTACCAAAGTACTGCTTTGGTTTCAGCTGCTCTTCTGCAAGAGGAAGTGAGTGTTGGGGCTTTCTCTGTGGCACAGTTGTGATAAAGCTGTGGTGGTCTTATCTCTCTCGTAGGTAGTGGCTCTTTATGACTACACAGCGAGCAGATCAGATGAACTAACCATCCATCGTGGAGACATTATCCGAGTGTTTTTCAAAGATAATGAAGACTGGTGGTATGGCAGCCTAGGAAAGGGAAAGGAAGGTTTTTTTCCAGCTAATCATGTGGCTAGTGAAAGTAAGTTTTATGCTCTCTTCCTGGTTCACTAATATGGTATAACTGAGTCCAAGATTTTAGCATTTTCTACCCTTTAATTGATTATCTCTATAATCCTTGAATATACCAGTGTGTATTATTTTTCTCTCTCATGATGGAAAGGCTGAAAAAATGAGACACTAGTGTGCAAAAATGTACTTAAGTCCTGAGATTGGAATACCCACTGATTGCACTTGTTCCAGGGGACTCCCTGAGCATGCTGCTTTCTTCATCTCCTTCTACCCTGCCACCTGCTGCACAGTTTTGTCAGCTCTTCTCTTGCCACAGTGGCCCCAAATCCTCTACTCCTGCTCTTCCATTTTTGCATACCTCAGCCCTACCTAGATACTTGCTAAAACAAACTAGATGGGGTTGTTTCATTCTTAAGATCATTAAACCATCATTTGTGAAAAGAAAAATGAACTAGAGAAGAAATTCTAAATGAGAGCATCAGAACCTTAGATGCATTGTTAGGCTTTGAAAGGTGAAAAACTAACATGAAAGCCTGAAAATGAAGCAAAATCACCAAAAAAGGGGTCACATGTCTCTGCAGAAGAGTACATCCTAGTACCAGCTGACTAGTGGCTGCTAGGAAAAGCCTGGCGCCCTGTCAGGAAAAACAACTTCTAGCCCATGTCCAGCAGTTTATACTGACCCATGTGTTTCTCCTGTGAAATAAAGATGTTGAGCTATATCAAATGAACTCTCTTACCGAAACACTAACATGGTTTTGATTTAAAATGTAGTAGAAGAGCTGGAGAGATGGCTCAGTGATTAGTGCACTGGCTGCTCTTGCAGAGGATCTGGGTTAGAATCCTAGCACCCACATGGCGGATAACCATTTGTAACTCCAGGAGACCTGATGCCCTCTTCTGGCAGCCATTGCAGGACACAAGTACACTTACATACATGCAGGCAATACACTCAATGCACAAAAAATAAAAATAAAAAATGCAGTAGAGAACACTCTGTTTTGGATACTTACTAAGTCTCATTTCCACAAAGAAGTGATTATTATACCTAATAGCCAGTTTTCATGCTAGTCCTTAAACCCTGTTCAAAACCAAATTATCACTGTTACTTATAACAAAGTACTGTTAATTCCCAGCCTAAGTACTGAATTTTGAGAGTCAAAGAATTGTTTTTAACAAAGAAAGAATGTCTGTCTTGATTACCAAGTGCTTGGCTATGCCTAGATGAAATGGTGCCTCCACCTGCACGTTCATTATCCCAGAGCTCCGCTCTAGTCCCTCACTGCGGCTCCCTTCCTGAGCTTGTCTGTCTGCAGCCTTAGCACACTCCTTCCATTCAAAGTGCCAAGTGTTACAGAAATTACTCACTTCTCTCTCCTACAGCACAGTTCATTTTCTCTCTGTCACTGGTTTATTTTCTAATGTTTAAACCCACGAGAGGCACATTTTTTGTGAGAATGCATAATGGAGAAAACCTAAAGCAGAGTAGGAAAAATTTGTTTTAATACATATTATTTCCGGGAAGACTTAAGACAGCATTTAAGGCATTTTCCATAAGCTTAACACTTCCTACTCCAGATTGTCACAGTTATCTTGAGTTACCTCTGTCTTTCCCTTTAAGATTCCCATATGGCTTTTTGGATGCAATACTCTGTAGATTAAATCGATCATAATCTTAAATTAAGAGTTTTACATTTAATACCTTGGGTATTATGATAAATCCATATTTATTCCTTCTGTTTTCCCAAATATCTCCCCTGTAATAATTCTAACTATTCTTTAAACCTAACACATCGCCGGGTGTGGTGGCGCATGCCTTTAATCCTAGCACTTGGAAGGCAGAGGCAGGAGGATCTCTGTGAGTTCAAGGCCAGCCTGGCCTCCATGGCGAACTCCAGGCCAGCTGGGACTAAAGGGAGACCTGGTCTCAAAAGGATAAATAAATAAATAAATAAATAAATAAATAAATAAATAAACCTAACACATCTACCACTTCTTTCATTCAGCATTTTCTCATCCAGAAACTACTTTGTCCTTGTTATTAGCTGTCTTTCAAATAACACATTTTATTTGTGTCACAGTTACTTATGAACATGTCTGCCTCTGACCAGATTGTAAGCTCTGTCAGAGCAGACTATCACCTTTAGCAGTACCCAGCAGATAACCTTTCATACAGCAGCAGGTTCCTGGTAAATGTGTGTTGAGATAAAAATGAATTAAGAATGTGACCATGTAGCAAACGATTTGATACCTTCTACATTTTTAAAATTCTGATGATTAAACTCTTCCAGTTATATCTTATGGGTCAGATTGCAAATTCCCATAACAAGTACCACATACTTTACTGTTAATACCAAGGAATTAAATCTCAATTTCTCTTTGCATTCTCTCTCCCCATCATAATATGTACTCCTGTAGAATGGTGCTTCTCAATTTAGTTATATGAATTCCTTTATAAATTCCAGCATTATATCAGGAATCGCCTCCAGCAGTGAAGGAACGATCCCCTCCTGCAACACCCAAGGAAAAAATCAAAACAGAAAAACCTTCAGCTTCTCAAAAGGTAAGTTTTTCATGAATGCATGTTGTATATGTACTTTGATTTTTTTTCACTATGTACAAAATATTGTTCTCATCTATGATCTTTCATTGTTTATATTATTACTTCTTTTGTTCTGGGCACCAATAAGAAATGTATGAGACAGATGTGATAGCCATTTTCCAGATAAGGAAACTAAGGAGGCTCAGAGAAGATAAAGTAACACCCCAAGTCACAGGCTAAGTGCTGGCACAAGAACCCACACTGGGCCTTGTGACTTTAACTGTGCTTGCTATTCCACTCTATACTTACACCTTCATCTGTCATACTGACACTGTTATCAGCCCTACCTGGAAGATACACATTTATGCCAGGGGTCACAGGAATCAACTAAGTAACAATGTTCTAGCTTTCTTAAGTATTGGTTTTACTTGCTGGCAATCTAAGACATTTTCCAAGTATTAACAGCCGGAGGAATACCCATCAGAGATACTCATCAGTATATCTGATGTTAGTAGTATTTTGTTAGAACAGTATAATAAGCACTGTATATGTATTGTTCATTAAGCTTATTCTGTTACATTAGCTCTTGCCTTAGATTGAATATCCCCACTATTTCTTTACTACAAACTCATATATTTTTAAATAAATACATGTTTTATATATACATATATATGTATCATTACAATGTTACTGTAAAAGTTTTTGGCAGTTGAACCTGTGCTGTATAAGCCATGAAGCATGTAATTACTAAGTTCTTACGTGCTGAGCATTCTCTTAGCTTCCCTTGGAACTAGTGGACAAGTTAGATAGAAATAAAATTTAAAAGGCTAGTGGGGATGGGAGGGAGACATAAGCTATGACTGCCAGGATTTCGATTGATTCCATTGACTACTGATGTTAGAGTCTAGGGTATTTCTAAGATCCCTGGATTATTATACAACTGAATAGGTAGCTGTGCTGCAAAAATAATGAAGTGAACTGAGAAGACTTGGAGCTAGAGAGCTAAGGTGGACAGTAGGAGCTGCTGGCCTCAGCTTTAGATGTTTCCATTTGGACTGGTATCTTCAGTGACCCCGTGGAGAAATATTCACAAGTGGCCAGAAATGTAGGGTTAGAATTTTAGAGAAAGTAGAGCCCTGAAATCAAATGAAGAGTTCTTATAGTCATTATATTATGTATTTTAATAAAAAATAGAAGCTTGTGATGAAGGAAGTGACCCTGAAAGAGATTATAAGTTGTAAGAAAAGGCTGCCAAAACCAAATACCCATTGATTCTAGTATTCAGGGACATCAAAAGAAGAGCAGATTGCAAAAGAAGACAGGGAAAGGAAAACACCAGAAAAAAAGAAGTGCTCCGGAAACTAAGGGAGAAGCAAAGAGCATATCCAGGCCCATTTGCTCCTTTTACATTGCAACATAACATTGCCATCTACAAAGTTCAAGCTTTAAAACCATGTGATCGAGCTACCAAAAAAAAAAAAAAAGAAATTATGCCAGGTGTGGTGGCACATGCCTTTAATCCTAGCACTTGGGAGGCAGAGGGCAAGCAGATCTCTATGAATTCAAAGCCAGCCTGGTCTACAGAGCAAGCTCCAGGGCAGCTGTGACTAAAGGGAGACCCTGTCTCAAAAAGACCAAAAAAAAAAGTTCTACACATCTTAGAATGTTTTGAATAAGTTTATGATTTTGTGTTGGGCCATCATGGCTATCCTTGGATACATGCAGTCAATGGCGCATGAATTAGGCACACCAGACAACCAAGCAGTTAGGTTGTTTGAACATTTGATATCCAAGAAAACCCTGATAGGTTTGCACCAGGGAAAATGAAGTGACAAGCAAGTGAACTCACAGGAGCCTTTCTCAAAGTTTCACTTCAGAGAAGGAAGGCAGGGAGAGAGAGTGTGTGTGAGCAGTGCCTGAAGGAAGGCCTGATGTCTAGTGGTTTTTCCAGTATTGAAGAGATATAAACTAATATACTCTGGAGGTAAAACCAGTGGCCTGGTTCAAGATAAATAACACATCAAGGACACAGTCTATTGTAGAGGAAATAGGAGGGCTTATTTTCTTATTATCAGAAAATAAGTTAGTGGATGTGTCTTGGCTTAGAGTGGTACTTCCCAACTAATGGTGATTTTGCCTCCCAAAGACACTTGTCAATGCTACAGGTTTTGTTGTTACTTTAGCTACAAGCAGGGGGATATTCTGGTGGCTCTGCAGTGAGTAGAGGTCATGAACATTGCCTGACCCTCCTAGAGCATAACAAGAATTAGCTAGCATAATAAGTCAGCAGAGCCAAGCTAAGACAGATGAGCAGAGATGGGGAAATACTGATAAAGTCAGAGTCTAAAAACATCTTTATGTTCTTCAAAACAAAGCACAGTCCATTCTGTGAGGAATAAAATAATAAGGTAGGAGCTCATTTGAAATGTATAAAAATGCTCTGGGAACTATTTGGATACCATAAAAATTAAAGTGGCTGAAAATGTTGGATTTTTTTTCTTCAGTAGTATTTAGGGTATAGCAATAGAAAAGACAGATCTGGTTTTATGTGTAATTAAAGTTGTATATGTTTGTTATAGACTAGCAAAAGGACAAGACACTTGATAGCCTTGGTAAGAGACTTTATGGAGTAAGATACTCCCTGCAGGTTCTACCAGACTGGAGAATACAAAGAAGCAAGAGAAGGCTCCAGACTTTGAAAGCCAGGCTCTCTAGAAGGTTATATACAGTAAGGTGCCTGTTCCGTTATTAGTAGTTCAACATGATATTTACAAATTTAGGAAAATGTTTTAGATCAAGGCTATTGTAACAAATATGCAGTAAGTGGTAGTGGCTTAAATGCCAAATATTTCTCATAGTATGGAGACTGAAAAGTTCAAGATTAAGGTGCTACTGGATGAATGTCTCTTGAGGGCTGACTTCCTAGTTTATAGCTCCATTGCATCCTCACAGCGCAGAAGACAGGAAAGAATCTCGTGTCTTGCTTTATAAAGACACAAATCTCATTCATCAGGGTTCCACCATCATCTCCCAAAACCATCACAGTAAGGGTTAGAATTTTAGCATAGGAATTTTGAAGACAGCCTACAACTCTTAACAGTTCTAACATAAATCTGCAGCATAAAGACATTTAGTGGAGTAGAAACATGATACTGGCTGGGGTACTAACAAGAATTTTACTTGCATCTCTGAAGGAGCCAACTTTTAATGTTAGACTTACACGTTGACCACTGAAATGAAGCCCATCTACCCCTGGCTCTATGTATATTCCTGTGTTTTTGGTCAGCCCAAAGAGATAACAGAGACTCTGGACATTTTATTGCTACCTATAGAAATGGTATTATCTCCTTTTTCTGATGTGCCTGTGTTCCTAAATGAGCACTTACTCCCAGGAGTTCTCACTGCCCATGCCCCTCTTTTTACTAAGATGGGCTTATTACATGGTGGTTTTAGTTTAGACTGTAGTTGGTTTTCAGTTTTGATCTCCCAGCTGCAGGCATTCCTTTTTATTCATCTCCCAGCAACAGTTCCTTAAGTAGCCTGCCTGACTGGGCCAATTTAAGGTCTATTTCATGTTAATCTCATTTATATCAAAACCCATGTAACTACAAGATGTGCACATAAAAATTGATTTCAAAATAAAATAGGTAGGGATATAGCTCGGTTATAGATTACTTGGCTATCATACACCAGGCCTTGGCTTTTATCCCCGCAAAAGCAATAATAAAAAATGCATAAAGCAAGTATTGCAGAGGATAAGAATCCATTTGAGCAAGGGAAGAGGAAGGTTCCCACAGAGAAGATGTAACTCAAATTAGGCTTTAACATTTACAATTGATGAATTTTAATTGAAAAATATAATCTGATCTGTTATATGTGAGTCCATGTATTAGAATAGAAACCTACACATGATCTCAGAAATATAATTCAGTGGTAGAGTACTTGCCTAGCTATATAAGGCCCTGGTTTAATCCATGGTACTTAAATAAAAATTTAATATTATAAAAAGAATAGAATCATATAAAATTTCTCCCCCTGGGAATTTGCCATGTGTAAATTAGACAATGTGTTAATTCCGTATGGAAGAAAGTATATGTAATGATCTATGCTCCTGTAAAAAGAAGTCCCTCATAAGCCTGTTGCCCTGAGGCACTAAAATGCCTTGAATATACTGAGTCATCGAGCTGAGAGCCAACTCTTGAGAAATGTGGAACTGAGCTTCCATAGCACCTGGCTAGTTGCATTTCTTAAGTTTAGTTCTTCATCAAAATGCATATGGCTTGATTTTATCAAGATTGTGCCTTATATGTATACCATAAAAACTATCAGAAATGTAATTTCACATGCAAGTCTTCTCATATATAAAGTATGTTTTTTAAAGAATGTGATAAGTAGTATCTAGTAAAAGTGACTAGGATTTTAGAAGGTCTGAGTTCATAGAGTTACAAAACTGGTGCCAGGGATGGGACTGTACATCTAGGTCAGCTGTTTCATCTTAAAATGATAGATTGAGATCCAGAAAGTTCTAAGAGATTCATTCAAATGGCCGTGCTAATTAAGAGGATTCCCTTCATGTTCTCAGGCCGGGGGTCTTTTTCCTCTGGCACCAGTTGATGTTACCTACACCTAGCCAAGTTTTGTGTCACAACAGTTTTTTTTATATCCCTGTTTAATGTTTGTTTCACTGTGCCTTCCTCATGTGAAAATTCTAAGAATTGTATTCTGTATAATGCACTTTAGGTTGTTAAGGAATTGTATTCTGGGGCTGGAGAGATGGCCTAGTGGTTAAGTGCACCGACTGCTCTTGCAGAGGACCCGGGTTTGATCCCTAGCACCCACATGGCGGCTGAGAACCGTCTTTAACTCCAGTTCCAGGGGAATCCGACGCCCTCTTCTGACCTCCGAGGCATTGCACAACACGGGTGCACAGACCTGCATGCAGACAGTACATTCATACATATAAAGAATAAATAAAAATGAGCCGGGCGTGGTTGGTTGCACGCCTTACTCTAGCACGTTGGAGGCAGGGCAGGTGGATCTTTGTGAGTTCAAGGCCATCCTGGTCTAAGAGTGAGTTCCAGGGACAGCTGGGGCACAGGAGACCCTTGTCTCAAAAAAGACCAAAAAAAAAAATAAATAAAATAATAATAATAATAAATGAATAAAATAAAAAAAAAAAAGGAGATTGTATTTGTATATGTACCTTGTGGTGGTTGTTGTTGTTGACATGAGGGTCTCTGTATTGTCTAGACTGGCCATGAACTGCTGTGCTCAAATTGACTGTCCTGCCTCAGCTTCCAGAATAGCTGGAACTACAGAGCTATATTCTTGGTAATTTTAAGGGAAGAGGGAAAGAAACCTCAATAGTCATCCCTTTTGAAATGATTTCTGGTCCGTTTATATAATAAAAGCAAACCATAGCCTAGGGGGCACACTTTAATCCCAACACACAGGAGGCAGAAGCAGGCAGATCTCTGTGAATTTAAGGCCAGCCTGGTCTACATAGTGATTTCCAGGCCAGCTGAGGCTCATAAACGAGACCGTAGTCTAAAAAATACGCAAAAAAAAAAAAAAAAAAGTAAAATCATCAAACGTATCTATATCAGACTAAGAGACAACACACAAAAAAAACTTAGTCCAACCTTATGTGCACAAACTCTATATCTCCTAATAGTTAACACATCTGCTCTGTTGCTAAATGTGCCAGATACCTTCCAGCAATTGGCCTGCCACACTGAGAGGCCTTGAACTACACAAGGTCGTCGTAGTTGTTCTCATCAGTAGGCCGAAGGACCCAGACAAATCAGCAGCTATCTAAACAAAGAGAAGGATGAGGGTATGGGTATCCAGGCTCCTTCTAGAACTGTATCAATTAGCATCTGATAGAAAAGAGAATATTTGAGCCGGGCGTGGGGCACACGCCTTTGATCCTAGCACTTGGGAGGCAGAGGCAGGTGGATCTTTGTGAGTTCAAGGCCAGCCTGGTCTACAGAGTGAGTTCCAGGACAGCTGGGGCTATAGGGAGACCCTGTCTCGAAAAGACAAAAAAAAAAAAAAATGAAAGAAAAAGAAAAGAAAAGAGAATATTTGTGCTGTCAGTAAAAATACCTCAAAACTTTGAAAAAGTAACGCTGACAACTTGGTCTTATCACTTGTTTTTGTACTTTGGACTTTTTTAAGTTGCTGTACTATAAAAGTAATATATGCTTGTAGTTTATAAAATTTAGCCAGTAAAGAATAATATAAAAATGAAAAATCAGTCTTATATCCTATGAATCCTGTTTTCCAATTTGTTCATAGCCTTCTAAAAATGTTCTCTCCATATGTGAACATGTAATTCTTTATTCATTTTGATTTATTTTATGAAACTAGAATTATAATGTTATTTTTCCTTTTAGCATTAAGTCTTTGACATCATTTTTATTGGCACAGAAAATTCTACTTTTAGACCATTTCAAGTTACTAAAATACCAGCTTTAGTTTTTAATTCCTAAATGTTGTTTATTTTGTTATTCTAGTAAATGCTTCATTTCTTTTTTTTTTTTTAACTTTAAAACAAAACTCAAAGTTGAAAAGTACCATCACGTCAGTGTTTTAGCATCAACACAACTAAGTGTGTTTTTATATAATTGCCAAATTTACTGATAATTAGACACAGGAATGTTAGATTACTTCTGAAAATGTGGAACAATTACTGTGATGTTTTACATATGAAGCTCATTAAATGAGTAGTAATTATTGGTTTTGCTATTATACAGTAATTATAAAAACACCCATTATAGCTCATCTTCATGTAAAATGTTTTCATTATTTTCAGTGTTTTCCTGTGTGTATAAAGTCAGTAAGAGCAACTTGGCTTAATTTTAAAGGGCTGGTTCCTAAGCAGAATGCACTCTAGTTATAGTCAGGAACAGCTGTTTTGTTGTCTAGTCCAAAGTAAGAACAGAGAACCCAAACTCATCACATAATTCCATGGGAGTTCCTCTTCCAGCCACACACACACACACACACACACACACACATACGCACATGTGGGCACAATTTTACATTGGTGATTTCTGTTAGCCTCTCATAAAAACATTAGGTAATAGGATGCCTTCAATCATCAAGGGTTTCGTTAAGTCTTCAGAGAAGCTAAGAGTTGTGTTACGTCACATTCTTTTCTTTTTTTTTTTTTTTTTTTTTTTTGTCTTTTTGAGCAGGGTCTCCCTGTAGCCCAGCGGTCCTGGAACTCACTCTGTAGACCAGCCGGCCTTGAACTACAAAGATCCACTGCTCTGCCTCCCAAGTGCTAGGATTAAAGGCGTGCGCCACCACACCCGGCTTCGTCACATTCTTTTCAAAAGTCACATTATAAAGCAGAAAATTTCCATTCACAGTCCTTGTACCAGGGATAAATCTGAACTGTTCTTAACCATAGGAATAATATTATTTTATTACTTTATTAAATGCAACAAGTTTATTATAGGCAGTGATAATTTTTGATATATTGTCCAAATACATAGAAGTTACTTAGGTGCACTAAATTATTTAGATACAGTTATCATTATTTCCTCCTTCCTATTGCTAAAGAATAATATCAATTTACTTTTTATTTAAGTAATTCTGATACTCAAAGATAATATAATGGTTTATCTCTTAATGTACTACTTTAAATTTTTAGGAATGTTTCATCCTTTATCTGAAAGGAACAAAATCAAAGCTAACTAATATATAATAGGGAATTCATAAAAGTAAGCTGAAACTTTACCTTATAGGTACTTTAGAATTAAAGTATTTATCGGGCTGGAGAGATGGCTCAGTGGTTAAGAGCGCCAACTGCTCTTGCAGAGGACCCGGGTTCAATTCCCAGCACCCACATGCCGGCTAAGAACCTTCTTTAACTCCAGTTCCAGGGGAATTCTACACCCTCTTCTGACCTCCACGGCATTGCATGACACAGGTGCACCAACCTACATGCAGACAGTACACTCATACACATAATAAATAAAAAATAAAATTAAAATATTTTAATTTCATGAAGAATTTCAATGCAAATAACACTGATGCAGTTTTTTTCTTCCCCATGACTTGTTACACAGTAGCTTAAACAACTAGTGTAACAAAAAAATATAAGTTCCATATTTCAAAAACTATCCACTGGTATATAATCTAGATAATGCTTCTAATAGAGCAAATAAATGGGACCCCAATGATGTCAAAATAGAACCAGCTGCACATTAAGGCCTCAAGTGTCAGACACACAGGAAGGAACACCCACAGCCTGCAGAGGTTCCGTCTTTCCTATTGAAAGGTGCCATAATGTCTCCTCTCACTTGAACCTCTGGTGGCTAGTTTTGCTGCTCCTTCTCCTGGTAGTTTTGCACCTGTGCCCCCACCATTTCATTGGCATGTCATGTGTGCCTCAGCTCTGTTTTCTTTCTATGAAAAGTTCATCTCACGTTTGCAGAATCCTCTGGCCATCCACAGAATGAGGCCTGCTTGAGGGCTCAGGGCTGCTGTGTGTTCTGATTACCTTGCCTGAGCAGGACCTAGATAGTTGACAAGGGTCTGTGAGAGAGTCCCTGTGTAGTTTCATCCCAAAAGGAGGTTTAGAATATACTCCTCAATGATGTCTTCTAATTCACATTAAAATTTATATAAAACACCATACACATAAAATTGTTTTCTGTTTGGTAACCCATTCCCTAATCATTCCTACTCTTGAGTCTGTCCCTCTTTATGCTGTTCTTCTATTAAAAACTCAATTTAGAGATAAATGAAGACTCTATGATTTTTTTTTTCTAATAAGCCACTGACAAGTATTTGTACTGTCCAGGGCAAGGGCTCTCTATGCTTTTGTAAAAACCATGGATTACTCTGAGTTAGGTATTTTCGAATGATGACTCTACAAAAGCATAAAGTGATGTTGCACTGCTGCTGTCAGTGCTCTGCACGGCCTCGTATGCTCTGACTTCATTAAGGGATGTTGAATAGAGTAGCACACTACTTGTTCTTCATAATGGTGATTTCAAAGGATAATCTATATGTCAGTAACATTTCTCTGAAAATCTGTTATAGATCTAAAATATGAAAGATTCATGATTGTGAGAACTTCCCACCAATCATTCTATCATAAATGTCCTTTAGATAGTGGCAGGATTGAATATTATCAGCCACACAGTCTTTTGACTTGACAAGTAACAAGAGGATTTTTGTTGTTGTTTTTTGGGTTTTGGTGTTTGGTTTTTGGGGGTTTTTTTTTGTTTTGTTTTGTTTTTTTTAGTTTCTCTCACACCCTAACTCTGCTGACCTCTTTTTCTCATTTGTCCGATTTTCCACTTTAGGATTCCCACCCTGAGCACTGTTGACCATTTGTTCTGATAATTTACTGTCGTTGAGAATGTTTTACATTGCAGGGGTGGGGGGGTGTTTTGTTTGCTAGTTTGTTTATCATTGTTTTCCAATTTTGTGAGACAAAGTTTTGCCATCTGGCCTTGAACTCACATTTTTCCTACATCAGCTTCCTGAATGCTGAGATTATAGGCTTTATAACCAGACCTGTCTTTATAAACTGTCTCTTAATCAATTTTAGGTATCTATTGACTACTGTTTCTTTCCTGTATTTGAGAAATTAATGCCAATCTTTGCAAAAACCATGGAAAATTAACTAATGCTAATGTTCTTGGCATTATTTAGCACTCACAATAATGTGGTTGTAGCAGTCACTAATTTTAACAGTTTTCTCTAGGTCACATAAAAAGGAATGAACCTTTTCTTACTCAAGTGTCTTTTTTTTATTCAGACAAATGATGCATAAAAGATGTTTTTCAACATATTAGAAGAAATTTGTTTTTATCTTTGATTACTTGAGCATGTTGGCACTTAACTGAGTCTTTTCTGCTTAGCCACGTTGTTTCCTGTGACTGTAGGTGTGTCTAAGCAGTTGCCTCCTCCATGCAAATCTATCTTAGCACAGAGGGTTTCCTTATAGTCCATGTGACCTGATTCAGGGAGAAATTTTCCCTCCTGATGAGAGATTCAGAAATAATTCAATCTCAAAAGAGGAAGTAGAAAACCCAAATGATTCTTCTATTTGCAGGAATTGTAAAAATTGGGCTGTAGCCAGCAAGATGGCTCCACTGGTAAATGCATTCTGGCCTCTACACTTGCTTTGTGGCACATACACCACCTCAGAAGCACATGTGCAATTATGTACACACACACATGCATGTTAAATAAATAAAAATAATTTTCTTAAATGGGGATTTATGCTGATGTTTTCTGCCTTCTTGCTTACCTACAATCCATTTCCATTTTTCCAAAGTCAGGCCACTTGGACTACAGGAAATAAATTCATGCAAGTAGCAAGCACTGTGGAGCAGTGTGATACCAGGTCCATACACAGCTCTTGGAATGTGTAACTTGTCTCACCAGTCCTCAGGCCTGGGGTAAACCAGTTGTCCATTTTTCTCACTTCTGTTCAATGTTTATTCATTGCTCTTTTTTAAAAAAAAAGTGTTATTATATTGGCTGTCAGGCTGTGACTACCTGTGAGGCCTGCCATCTTGCCATCTTTTTGTTGTTCTGTTTGAATCACTCCATTCCTTAACACTTAGTCAAGAAAAAATGCCCACATTTGACTGGCTCCTACCTTCTTTAAAAGTTACCATATAAAATGAATTCCCTTATGATTTCTCTATATTTCTATAATTTCATCTCTTCAGCTGTTTTGAGAGTTCAGCACTTCTTTGTGTGGAAGATCTCACCTCATATTTGATCATTTTCCACACTCACTTTCCTCAAGTCTTGGCCTTAATTTGAGGATCTCATCCTCCCTCCTCCACCTACTTTGGCATCTTTCTGGTTTAATACTTGTATTGAATGCCTGTTGTATTTATCAGGAGTCTGGGTGGTAATGCCCAATAAATCATAAATTCTCCCAACATTATGGTCTAGAGAGAAAAGTGTTAGGCATAGCGTCATAAAATTGAGCATACACAGTGAAGAATAGTGACGGGAAACTGTGAGGTCATTCTTTTGGTAATTGGTAGAGTTAGCTTTTGAAAAATACTTTGAGGCATTAGAAATGAATGTGAAGAACCCAGCATGGCCCAGTATAGCATCATGATAGGAGCTCAAAATATACAAGTTTGAAAGGAGAAAAGGCCAACACTGGTAAATGATCAGAATCACAGAAGCAGTCGTAGTACACATTAAGAAGCTGCAGTTTCTCTCTAGGTGGTAGAGAGCATTAAAGTATGTAAAGTGAGGAAATGATGTGATCAAACTGCCAGTTTCAAAAGTTCATTCTAGGATTAAGAAGAAGCTCAGCAGGAAAGTAAAGCATGTAGTAAGTAAAGCACCACCATAAGCAAAGGGGGGAGAGAAGGAGGAAGGGAGGGAGGAACAAAGGAAGAAAGAAGGAACGAAGGAAGGAGAAAGTAATCTCATTCTAAGGTCAGGGGTGAGTGGTACCTGTGTAGCGCAGGGTGTGCTTAGCCTCAAGTTCAGTCTGTAAAACTGGTGTGTTACGTTCTTTTCCTGTGACAAAATTCCCAAAGGAAACAATTCAAAAGAAGGAAAGATTTATTTTTTGACTTAAAATCCCACTGCTTTCAAGCCTTTGCTGAGGTTGAGAGTCCTGTTAGAGGGGTCATGTGAATCAGAGCTGCTCAACTTCTAGGAGCCAGGGAAGCAGAAATGGAGAGAGAAAAAGTCGGAGCAAGATATACCCTCTAGGGCATGGGTAGTGATCTGCTTCCTCTATTGAGAACCAACCTCCTAGCTTCTACTGTATCCCAATAATGCCATTAAGTTAATACCCATGTGTATATATAGTAATGCACTGATGGGCATGTTTTAGATCCAAATTATAACACCAAACTACTTATTCTCGAATCTCCAGAAAAATTGGAAATTTTAGAAACACTGGAAGAAGTAATGTTACAGGGCATTCGCATCCATAAACCCATTGCCAAAGTTTCCCTATGTTCCAAAGAAATTAGGAACAGAAATTGGTAAAGAAATACTATTTTATTTATACTTTGGGCAAACCAAGGTGAGAAGGAAGTCTAGTTTCCTTGTCACCATGTCTGTGGCCATCTTGGAGTAATAGAGAAAGGCCAGAATGTGTGTCAGCATAGCTATGAGATAGGTTGACCCAGCAGGTCTCCACTGTATATGTTCTGGGTTACAGAATTTTGTTTATCACCAGAGGAAAAGCAGATTCTTTTTTTTTTTTTTTTTTGGTCTTTTCGAGACAGGGTCTCCCTGTAGCCCCAGCTGTCCTGGAACTCACTCTGTACACCAGGCTGGCCTTGAACTCACAAAGATCCGCCTGCCTCTGCCTCCCAAGTGCTAGGATTAAAGGCGTGCGCCACCACGCCCGGCGGAAAAGTAGATTCTTAAAGGTACCCTATTTTCAAAAGAAAAAAGAATAGGAGAGAGGATGTAATAACCCATTCATTTTTGGCCTTGCAGAGTTCCTTGACCCTAATTCCATTCTTTGATAGATACAGAGTGAGACCCCTTTGTAGGTTTTCTTTGGAGGCTGTCTTCCAGCTTGACTCCTGCATGTTAATAATTAATTAATGTATTAATTTTATAAGTGAAAAAAGGTGATGTTTTGGTAGCTAGAGGGAAGTACCTCTCTTTTAGAATATTTCATCTACCATCAGGGCTTTGCACAGATACTTAATATAACATGACAGCAGTATCTTTAGAGCCATTTCAAAAAATGGCTTGAAAGTCTATCTTTAACCCAAGCTAAAATTTATTTAGCAATTTTTTTATAAAACTCAAACAGTATTTTTTTTGGTCTTTTTTGAGATAGGGTCCCCCTGTAGCCCCAGCTGTCCTGAAACTCGCTATGTAGACCAGGCTGGCTTTGAACTCACAGAGAACCATCTGCTTCTGCCTCCTGAGTGCTGGGACTAAAGGCGTGTGCCACCACACCCAGCTCAAACAGCATTTTTTAAAATCCAACATTCTGGGTGTGGTGGTGTACGCCTTTAATCCCAGCACTCAGGAGGAAGAGGCAGGCTGAACTCTGTGAGTTCAAGGCCAACCTGGTCTACATAGTGAGCTCCCAGCCAGCTGGGACTGAAAGGAGACCCTGTCTCAAAAAAATAAATAAATAATAAAAATAAAGTAAAATCCACCATTCTAATATAGTACAATCCAAGAATATACTAATTTGATACATACTGAGAAATGACTCCACAAAAATACTGTTTTCTGTAATTAAGCCATTATATCTCAATAAGTGTAGAAAACATTGTGTATGTAGTAAAAACACTAGTTTGTAACACAATTCTCTCAAGTCTGAGCTGTGTTCAGGCAGCATTTGCTGACATTACATGGCATGATGGCATGCATAGTCCAGTGTGTAAGTTATGTATTCAGAACCAGGCTGCCTTGAAGTTGTATGATACAACATAGGTAAATGCTGCCAGAAACTTCTCAGACTTGTTACATATTTGATTTTGAAGTAATTTTTGGTCATTGCACATTAAGAAACCTTACACTATTCCCAGCTTTTTTCATAGCCATACATTTAGTCACAGGGCTGTGACCAACAATTTTACAAGCTGGGATCTAGACCAATGGCAGGGTATGCCAGGCTATGCAAACCTAGTTTTACCCAGAATGATTCTACTTCTACATGCTTATACATGAAGCTTTCAAGCAAAATTGTATTGAAAATTAGTTTTAGTGGTAAATCCGGTTTAAGAACATCAGTTGTAACAACTACTTGTGTATCTTTGGTGACTCTGGGCCTCCATTTCCTCATCTGTAAAAATAAGAGAATGGTGCTCTGCTAGCTTCTGCTTCCACTCTGAGCCCTCTATCCCTTTTCAAGTAAACAAACAAAAAGCCCAAGAGAGCTTAAGTGGCTCAGACCACCCCAATTTCCTAACAGAACCAAGACTAGACTTTAACCACCAAACCCTCATTGGCATTTTTCCTCTCTTGGATCCCTTTTCTAAAAGGAAAAAATTCCCACAAAGTAGAGCTGAAAAAACTATAATTATTTGGAAAAGGTAAATATATCAGTGGGTACAAAATCGGCATGTAAAAATAAAACTATACTGTATCATATATTTGCCTTATTTAATGCTAATATGCTAGCTATAATGTACATTGATTGAACATTTGTCTGATTTTACATTCATTCTTCAAGTTTATAGAAGTATTTCTATTCCGGTGAGTTGTTTGCATGGCCCATTTCTCTTTTACAAAGCTGTTATGAATTGTTTCTTCTTGATAATTCTCCACCTAATCAGTGGTGTCATTTTAAATCACTCCATTATTCATTCCTTTCATATTTAAGCCTCATTGCATTCTAAATTGAAAATCATCCCAAAGAAGTTGTGAGGGTTTGGGAAGCAGGAGTCTCTAGATTCTGGTCCTTCCATTTCTCATCCTCGCTTTGCTCATCTTCCTCTCTTCATCCCCTCCTCTCCAAATTAAGGGTATCCATGAAGAGGAAACGAAGTCACAAAACATCTGAGAGGTGTGTGTGGAAAGGAGGGAAAGAAGGGCAGTCATGCTCCTTGGCTTGTCGATGGTGGGGGGTGTTTATGGGCTGATTGCACTCTAGCCTTGGGGGCTTTGTTTAAAGATAAAACAAAACAGCTCACAGAGACAACTCCTTCTTCCCCCTCCTACTGCCTCCATGAGTCACTACCCATATGGCTGCTGCTGCTGAGACCAAGGAATGAGTGAGTAAAGGTGTTTAGAGTGAAGTATTAGACCTAATTAAATAAGTGTCCTTTTCAAATAAGTATAAAAACACTGAAATATGGGTTCCCTGCTAATTTATAGGATTTGAACTTGGGCCAAACCACTTTGCATCATTAAAAAACAAAACAAATAAAAAAAAATAGGTGTGCCAGTGACAGTCCTGCAGTCCTGTAATAATACAATGGGAAATATGGTATGGCCAATAATGTTTTATTCTTTAAACTATTTTATTAAATTTGTTCTTTGACTGTTTCTCATAATTATACATATATATACTTCAGACAAACTTTCTGAGGACATCCCAGCATCCTGTTCAAATGAGCAGACTATTAAGAACAGGATTGCTAAGATCTGCACATGGCAACACTGGCTTCATAGTAGACTTAGCCTGATTTCTGTCTTCCGCTCCAGAATAGGTACAGATTGATTAGAGCTGCATAGTCAGTTCTCCTTAAAAATCCAGTCATTTGCCAAGTTTCATAAGTTTACAGATATTTTTGATAATATGTTTGCCTACCTTAGGCAAAGAGATAGAAATAATGCTAAAACCATGTAAAGAATTTAAAAAAAAATCAAATCTGTAAGGATTAATGATGTCTGAATTAGGTTTTGATGCTTTTCTTTACTTGTTGAGCCTATTGGGTTAGGGCAGGTAAAGTATTTGGCAATCTGAATTAGTCCTTGAATTCAGAATTGACCATGGGTATGTACTTTTTTCTCGGTACATTGTGAGTCTCATCAACTTCAGTAGTACAGACAAATCAAGGTGTTAGTTCTTTCGTTGTTGGGGTCACTTGCTACAGCACCCACCTTTCACCCCTGTCTTGTCATTCTCTAATTTTCATCTTTGTAAAATCCTTGATTTAAAGCTATCCAGCTAACAGTAATGAACACATAACTACTCCAGAAAAGCATGATACCGTCTTCAAGTCTTTACGATAAACACAATAATACTTGAATAAAGATATTTGGAGCCAAATTTTGCTGAGCCATACATAATCTTCCTGAAGTCTGATTACAAGGAGGAGCTGTAAAGAACAGCAAAGCAGGCTTCAGCAGATGTAGCACTGCACTAGGAGAGCAGTGGTCACAACAGGATGGAAAGAGAAGGCGGCATTCCTTCCTTTCATGTTGGATTTTTGTCTTGTTTGCCGAATTGTTTTAATTTAAATAATTGTGTAGATACATACTTATATATTTATATCTTTTATCTGTATATTATTCAACAATTTAAGACCAGTTTATGTTTTATTTTGAATGTCAAATGGATCCTTTCTTCAACATCTAATTATCTCTAAAAGCCACTTACAGTCTGTTTTATAGCAGCATTGGGTTGATCTCTGCAATATTATGCATCACTAAACACCATTTCCCCAGTATAAGTTGAGCTTGAAGCTAATGCTTCAAATTCTAGAGGAAGTGTCTAAAACTTGGAGTATAATTTAGTATCTCAGAAAGGGCTTGGATTTTTTTTCTCAAGAATGCCATTCATAAAATGAGAAATGCTGAACAAATTTGTCAAAGATTGACTATTCAAGTTCAGAATCTTGCATTCAGTTCAGCTGAGCCTCACTACAAAAAATATGGAGCCACTGAAAAGAATATAAAGAAAAGATGCAGAGATGAAAGATAGATGTAGAGCTGAAGTAATACGCCATAGTATTAGATGAAGCTCATAAACAGCCCCCTTTTTGTTTTGTTTTATGGAAGTTTTTTGTTTTTTTTCCTGGTGCCACATATCTGAAAACTGACTTTGTAAAGAGCGTTTAAACTATGTGGAGGACTGTTTCCTTGGTTTTCGGTCAGAGTGAGTATGTTACTGTCATAGACAGCCACAATGGAGACGGGCCTGTAGACATTCTTGTTCAGAACCGGCATGTTCGCTCCTCACCGTGGGACACGGTATGCATACTGACTGCTGGCTTCTCTCCTGTGTGACTTACTACTTGTTTTTCTCTCCTTCTTCACAGCCGTCTGTCAGTAAGGACAAGACCCAGGATTTCAGACTCGGCTCACAGACTATGACACAGTAAGTAACTTCTTCTAAATAATTTGCAGTGATGAATAGTTGGGGTTTTTTCTTTTTTTTTTCCTTTTAGGGATGATTTGTCCATATCCTTTTTTTTTTTTTTTTACATCAATGATCATATTAAAAGTTGAATTTCAGATCATTTATCCTCCAAAGACTTTCAGACTGTGTTATGAAGCCATAGAAATAATATTAAACAAAAGTGTCACACTAAGCAGTAGAGGTCTTATTTCTTTCAATGACTTTTGTTTGATGTTTTGAAATAACAGTAACTGAAAACAAGTGAATAATTTGGTAAGATTAAGTTATGAAGTGTTTACTTTGAGGTTTTAAAGGGAAAAAAGCCAATACCCAGAACATCACCATTGCATATTTGCACTGTATCACCAGCAAAGCATGAGCTTAACAAACATGAATGGCATGGGTGTCTGCCATGCCCTCACTACACATGCAGGTTGTATGCTTCACACATGTGCAAAAAGACACCTGCTAGGTTTCCTACAGGATAATATTCTTGCAAGTTTAGATATGCTATATGCTTTCAGTTTGAAGAAGCATTTAACTCCTCTACTTCAAAAAATCTTATTCATATGACAGTAATTTACAGGAATTATCATATAAAATGGTGCAATATGCTACAAGACAGTATTTCATTCCACAGATGAAAGACATAATTTTAAGCTAGTCTTAGACTTCTAAAGAGCCTTGGAATCATAATCTGAAAGATACCCTATGATTCTTTCCACGGCCTCTCTGTTGTTATAGTTGAGAAAACCAAGGAGAAAGGCTTTGTGCTACTCTCACAGTGTGTGTTTGTCAGTGCCTGAACCAACACTGCCAACTCCTGACCACTGGGATTGCTTGTTTCTCATCTAGATTCAGTTTCCCAAGTTCTGTGGGAATGAATCACTCCTTTTTTGATAAATGAGCTCTAGCAATAATTTTATAGCCACATATAGCCGCATAGAGCTCCAGAGCACATTTGCCCACATTAACATATTTATCCTCACAAAATCCCCAGTCAAATATTCTTACCCTTTCTTTGCCAATGGAGAAATGAGATCTAAAAAGGCTGCTGCTGGGTCTCTGCTGTGGCACAAGGCAGACCCAAGATTGTAGCACTGGTCCTCTAGTTCCTGTCTCCTCTTCCCATGCTCTTCCTCCACCTGACCCTTGGCTCCTCCACATAGGCCAGGCAGGCTTTTGTTTCTGGCTAGCAAGCACTATTTTTTTCTCATTTTTTTGAAGTTTTCAATAGTAGTACAGCAAATACAAAATCACTGATTTCTGTGAATTTGCATCTTTTGTAAAAATTTTTAGAACCATTTACTAAGTATTATAGAAATGAAAGAATATCAGCCACACATTGGATAGTTGCTTCAGGCGATGCACAGATCTACTCTGCACCCAAGTTCAGTAAGCCTGACAGACTCTGAAGGCATCTCCCTCTCCTTTGAGAGCACTTAAGAAGAACCTTCTGCGCTGGGCGTGGTGGTGCACGCCTTTAATCCTAGCATTTGGGAGGCAGAGGCAGGCGGATCTTTGTGAATTCAAGGCCAGCCTGGTCTACAGAGTGATTTCCAGGACAGCTAGGGCTACAGGGAGACCAAGAAGAACCTTCTGCGCTGGGCGGTGGTGCACGCCTTTAATCCTAGCATTTGGGAGGCAGAGGCAGGCGGATCTTTGTGAATTCAAGGCCAGCCTGGTCTACAGAGTGATTTCCAGGACAGCTAGGGCTACAGGGAGACCAAGAAGAACCTTCTGCGCTGGGCGGTGGTGCACGCCTTTAATCCTAGCATTTGGGAGGCAGAGGCAGGCGGATCTTTGTGAATTCAAGGCCAGCCTGGTCTACAGAGTGATTTCCAGGACAGCTAGGGCTACAGAGAGACCCTG